>OX451386.1:181339-410199 GCA_949629135.1 Eremobia ochroleuca | reverse complement strand
GATTTTGTCCCTCTAGTGTGAAAGGATCAAAAGCCCAAATGTAAGGTGGGTTGGTATTAAAAATAAAATAAACAACAAACGGTCAACAAATATTTTAATTTGAAGTTTTACAAAACCTTAATTAGTTTTTGGCCAGCCAGCTTTAACCTCAGCGGTATTACTAACGGTCGTGGGGGGTTGGAGATACACCGGTACTGTTCCTTATACAATATGGAATTTAAAAGTTGTGTATAATATCATAATAATAGGTGATAATATCAAGGCAAAACCTTCCAGTGTTATTGGTTTACTAATATTCTAAATGGGCGCCAGGGACTTGGAAGAGTCCCGGATCCCGGAGCCGACGAAGATGTTCGATTCTATTCCAGTTAAGCGTAGGTGCCGAACCCGGGGTCCTTTATTTAAATTGAGTTGAAGATTGGCTTCCAATTTTGAAACCCGAACAAGTAGTAAAGCGGTTCATATAGGAACCGTAGGTAAATGTAATAAACAGTTAAGTTTATAAGTAAAAAACAAAAGTTTATAAGTAATAAAAAAGGGTAGAAGTAAAAAAAAACCGTCACGCCTGCGCTATCGCTAGACGGACGCTGCCAACCGCACTGCCGTCTCCTCAGGAGGCTATGTGCTGGCTCGAGGAACGGGTCTCACGTCCAGGCCCCAGATGCTCCTCTGGATACTGGCGACGGGACGAATCTCTCGAGGTGCCTCTCCTGGAATTGACAATACGGAGACCCTATGATATAAGGGGGAAACTAATTTACTTTCCTTCCGGAGGAATAGAAGGGACCGAGCTAGGAAATCTAAAGGCTAAAACACTAGCCCGCTAACAGGGCCTTTTGCAAATACCCTACAATGTGCTACGACCTCTAATTGCCTTTCCCTACGTGGTGGGACAACAAGGAGTAGGGCCACCCACGTGGCGTCTATCAACTGAACTATAAGGTAATACCGTGGTCAACACTGAGGAATTTTCCACGGCATAACTATGATAAAAAGTCAGCGGGTCTAATACTCACGGTTGTTTGAGGTGGAACAAACTTGATGGCAAAATCCAATCGATGTGTCGTCTGAACTCAGATCCGACTATGCGCTATTTGGAATCCTGTAATAAATATCCAGGGATCACTACAATATTCCTTTAACGATCGGGGAAGGGGTCACCGATCACTTCCCCACACTAATAAATCAAAATCCTTACCTTTGAAAACGGTAAATAAAATATGTCGGTCAACGCTCCAGCGTATTTCGTGCGAATGGAGGCCGTGACCCCTAGTTCATCCTGTCAAGGTTAACAAGCCGGAAGCAGACGGAGCAGCTAGAAAATCTCCCCTGCTTCAGGTAAAACTTGAAGGATTTCGGTAGATGGAATTATTACAGCAAAACATTTAATTCTTGTAAATCACTGACAACTGTCCATGATGACGTTTAACTCCTGAAACACTAAGAATTTTCACGATCCAGGCTAACAAACTCATTAATTCTTATTTCCAAGACTATAGTAATTTTGTCTTGAGTGGGTAATATTCCCATTTATTTTAAGCAAATCGAGAATGCAGCTCCAGCAACATTATGTCAAACAAAATCATAGACGTTACCCATAGACTAAAGGTGCATCGAGTAAAAGCGAAAGTTCTGGAATAATGTTTATAATGAAAAAATAATTTCATTTCCGTTTACTGTTATTAGACCGTTAAGAATTTTAACCAGAAGCTGAAAATTATTAAGGATTGGTCTATAAGATATTGTTTCGATGTCTACCATTCAATTTGGTAAAATGAACTAATATCGATTACCACTACAACTGCGAACTAGTAACCACTAGAGGTCGCCTCTAGCTGTCAGAAACTGACGTTTAACGAATGACGTTTGGAGTGTCAACAATAACTAACCTAATCACAATATCCTGTATCTAATTTATTGTGTAAACTGGTTAAATAGGTTTCAGTAAAGTGATTCATCGTCAGAAAGTTTTCCTATAAAAGTTCAGTGATGAAATACAATCGACGGATTGAATCCTTCTATCAATTGCAAGCTAAAGTTAATGCACAAACTGCAATGAAACACTTCACTTGGAAACCCCACAATTTACAACGTATGCTTCCAGGTAAATGCTACTTAATTCCCAGTGGTAGGTACAAAAAAAACAACGTAACAATTATTACAAAAAACCTCTGATATTGTACCTGCCCCAAGCCCGATAAAAAGCAAAAGCTAATAGAAAGCGAAAGGTGAATAGAAAGCGGTCCTAAAACTACTAAAACTTCAGTAATGTAACCAAAGTGCATGGTCCTCAAAGATCAAAGATTATGTCCGGATTTTTATATACACATTGACATTGATGAATTTTATATAAACAATGACATGGATATTTACTTTGTAAAGTATCTTATTTTTTATTATTATTATTGTGAGTGTGAAGACTATGTGGGTCATTTCTTTTTTCAGTTTTATTTCTTAGTTAGTTTTAATCATGATCTGGCAGTTTGAGTAATTTATGTGGCCTACCCAAATGTCCTTTCATTGGTATTGTTCGTCGAATCGTAAGGCTCCTCAAGTTCTGAGTTGAGCTGCATGATTTTTGACAAATGCGTGCACTGACTGGACTCAATCTGAGTGGTTCTTTACTCAAAAGACCATTTCAGACACCAATCTACATGGTCTTCACATGATCTGACCAAGATTATGTCTGGACATTAAAAGAGACTGTGACCTCTGAGTTTGTTTCGGCCTTTCTTCTCAGAGAGTCAGATAGGAAACGCCGACCTCATCTAGTTTAAAAAAATATGATTGACATGTAAAAGTGTTTGTACAAACCTACTTACAGAAAATAAATCATTTATCATTTAAAGGTGTTAAAAAAATAGCCATAATATTACATCGCATGCGCTGCGGAAACTATTGATGATTGAACAAAAAAATGTTCTACAATATTAAGAAACATAATAATAATAATATATTTATAATGAATGCCTACGTATGTCTTTATCATCTACATAATATAATTAGGTTGTCATAACATTCTGTTTGTTTTCGCGACCTTTTGCGGCGTATGTACACTACTACAGCCGTGCGGAGGACTCACGTAACTTCGGACAGCAATAAGTTACGAGCCACACCTTGTAACCGACCCCGGACGCGACGCGAGCTCAATGTCACTGAGTTGACTTGAATCGTCCGGAATACGAGCCGGAAATATTTATGTGCATCTATTTTATCCACGTTAAGGGAGAGTTTTTTCTAGTGTTCTATGTAGAAAACGGAAAGAAGTGAGAGGACACCGGGATATCTATTTCTGTAAATGACGTCGAGCTTGTTCTTTTGTAACGGGATTTCCTGAACGGTATTTCATACAAGCATTAAGGATTATTTTATGAATGAAGTAATTTAACTTAAACAAAAATCTCACATTCTCGATTTAAAAACGCAAATGGACAGAAAGACAGTGCAACACGTAACTTGTATATTGCGTCGCTAATACTCGTGCGGCTCGTATTTTGAACAAGTAAGTGTACTCTGTTAAAGGCTCTTACTTATATTTGGCTTTTGTAAGTTGCCGCCGCGCCGCCGCCGTGCCAGTGGTGGTCCTGCGACAGTTGACAAGGGGCCTAACCTCCCCACATCGCCGCGCCACCTCCCAGCCTTAATTAAACTGAACAAAATTTGTTCATAAAACATCTGTGCGCCTTTTGTGAAATTTTCTATTCAACTAATCAACACTGCGAGCGATACCTAGCTTCTAATACCTAATATTACGGCAACAGGCTGTTTGTCTTTACGGAGACCGATTTTTCATTGTAATGAGTTTTCTACGTGTTGCTTTTGTTTCTTCTATTTGAGCGGACGTGAAGAAAGGTTGATGGGACAAGAACAGGAAGAATCTGGTCATGTGAGTGACACAATCATTTGGTAAACTGTTGCAGCGTTAAGAAAAGCTTTGGAATGAGCTGCTCGCTCTGCTAAGCTTTATGATAAAACCATAAAAGTTGACATTTTAATCAAACAAAACCATAATTACATATTGACATTGATGAATATTATATATAAAACGATGTGAATATTTACTTTGTAAAGTTACTTTAATTCTTGTGAATGTGAGGACTATTTCGGTCATTCTTTTTTTTTGCTCTGTTAATTTTAATGTTGGTCTGGTAGTTTTGAGTACTTTATGCGGCCTACACAAATGTCCTTTCTTTGGTTGAGCTCCTCAAGTCTTGAGTTGAGCTACACGATTACTGACAAATGCTTGCACTGACTTATGTCTGGACTTTAAAAGAGACCGACCTCAGAGTTTGTTTCGGCCTTTTTTCTCAGAGTAGTCAGATAGAAAAAGCCGACCTCATCTGGCTTATTTTTTTTATAATGTGATGTGTAAAAGTGATTCCGATATCCTATTTACAGAACAAACAATTTAATTTCATTTCTTATTTTGGAATTAGATGTTATTTCAGTAATTTCACATACAGTGTTAGAGCCGGAGTCTAGAACGTCTGCTCGAAGCCGCTTTGCTCGAGTCAAGTTAATATCCGTCCATAGCACCAACACTCGAGTAATTCTTTGAGTGAAGCCATATGTCACAAGTCTTTTCTTAATTACTATCACCGATCTTAAAGAAAGTGTTACCCTGCGGCCCTAAGGCAACGACAGGGGTCGCGGGGGTCGGAGGGGGTCTATTGTCTCATCCGAACGCGCGTAAGGTAATTTCGGTGAGAATTGCCTTGAGGTGTTTACCGGTCTCTTAATGGGTTTCTTTTGTGCCACCTTCGCAAACGGAATGAGGATAAATTACTTATTTTGATACATACACCAGCTAATGGCACTCGCGGAGACACCACCGTGTGTATCTTTTTGTGTTGTTCTCGAAAAATAAACATGAGTTTTACTCCTCGTGGAGTTTCAGCACTTTAGTTTCGTCCCTTTTTTCTGTTTGACTAATGTTTAGACGCGTCAAGCGTGACTGTGGCTAACTGATGTCTTCAATGTGAGTAAATTAAAAAGTTGCTATTAAGTACTTATCTTCATATAGCTCATGAACAGAACATAATGCACCCTTTAAAGTGATCCAGATAAAACATGAATTAAACACTCCGATACGAGTATTTTAAAAATCAATGATATGTTTCCAGATCATAACTAAATTCAACGAACGAACTAGGAAGATAATTAAGCAGCTGTCCTCATAATAAATAATGCGACTGTAACTGCTGTTGTTATATGTTTATTATTCCTTTTTGAACTTGCGCGAAGTCATTACGAAGCATATTCTTGAGGATAAGTGTGCTGGAGACGTATGTGGGGCAGAGATTAGCATAATTTGCAAGATATATCGTGTTGCGACTCTGTGCCAAAAGCGCTGTAATCACCGGCCTCAGTTCGCTGTGGCATGCTCATGCACTCTTTTACATTCCACTAAACACGGAATATAAAATGAACACATAGATCAACACTTCATAAGTCTGCCCAAATTCATTCACAGTAGTCGTCCAGCTTCCAAATTTAATGTAAGCACACATGAAGAGTCATTTAATCCTCTTCGTATAAAATCCTTTCAAGCAGCGCGTCACACAGAAATTCTGAAAAAAACTCGTTGCGGTGAGTAAATGCGCCAACACACTTGTCGCGCGCCGCCCGCACCGCACGTGCACCGCACCTGCACCGCACCCGCATCGCGCTGCAGTTGCGGGAGCAATACGCTAAATAAGTAGCCCTTTGTAGTTGTAGTGCAGAGCGGACGGAGACGCACTGCACCGGGAGCGCCGGGAGCGGCGACAGTTTAACTTTGCTAAGTCGACGCGCTCGCAAGTATGTTGTGCCATTTATGGATATCATTACGCTTTCATTAAATTGTTTTGTGTCCGGTGTCATACGAGTGGGTAACTTAAACCAAAGATTTTAATTTTCTGGAAGTTGAATGATTTTCTTACCAAAAATATATAACGTGTAATGTTAAATGCGCAAAACCTCAGACACCCCAACTGATTTTTAATTTAATTGACCTATTTCAGAGAGAAAATATGTCAGTAACAAAATTATAAAGGTTTTATGTGCTGTTTTAGTTTTACTGGCCATTCTGATCGTTTCTTGCGTCTGCGACGACGCTTTGCCGAGAGAGGAGTCGTTACCAGGCCGCTGCGCCACGCTGACATTGGCTTACTTGCTTACCTATTAATAAATAGACACGGCAACGTTTTTAATGAAGATTTTTTGAAAAATGTGACCTATATTAAAAAGTGGTTCAATTAATTCTGCTCGTTATTCTGATCAAACTATTTTCGGGTTTTGCGCATTTAACGTTACACGTTGTATAGTTTATGGTGTTGGCCAAATATACCTAATCTAAACCTGCTCGGCATACATGTAGAATGACCAAAAGGTAGGAAAAGCTATTATACTACATATGATAAACGTACAGCAATAAATAAATAAAATTAAGTTATTTCAGGCAAGTTTTTAACACATACACCCATGGTGTCAGATAAAAATAATTATCAGAAAATTAAATATGAAGTAAATATTAAATTTAATTATTGTTATACATTTAGATAGAATATAATATCTTTCTTATAAAATGTCCGGTAGGTTTAATTTAGGTTTCAATTCAAACAGTCACACTAAAATGAAGTACTTAGGGCCTGTGCCCACTACGGCACGGCAAGATAATTTTATGTCACGAATAGAAATATAACTTAATTGTATGACATTAAAATTCAAATTTAAACGGCAATGGGGCCATGGTATCCATGATATCCTGACCCAGCGCCTGTCTGAGTGTGAGTGTAGCGTTATTTACTGAGCGCTATGCTCCCGTGGTGTAGATATTACATCACAGGCTCTTTGATTCGTTCTTTTTAAAATTTGTAACAATATTGGGTATGAGACTAACCTATCTATATCGTACAAAATAGTTAAAAAAGAAAGTTAATGAACATTTTCCTTAGTACTGGCACGCCTACATATAATTAGTCCCGTTGTTAGACAGTATGGCGGCGAAAACTTCCCTTATTAAGGACATAAATAATGCCCTTGGCGTCAGGCAATACTCCAATAATATTTCACGTGTATGTTACCATTTAATGTGGTACCGACCACGGTGGGACCGATAACGTAGGTGTTGTTACTTAATCAAATAAACCTTCGATGCACGTTTCGCACACATTAAGTTGAGTAAAAATGTTTTTACGCTGAATTCTTTTGTTTTTTTAATAAAGAATCGTGTAGTATTTTCGCAAGACTAAAGTTCTAATACTGATCAAGAGCTACCGCTGTCCACAACTGTTTTATCTAACAAAATATGGACTACGATGTAGACCAACACGCAATAAATGTGCCCGCTATACAGCTATACCGTAGCAGACGACAGCTATGTCGTAGCAGGTGGCAGCTACGCCGTAACAGTCGGCAGCTACACCGTAGCAGACGACAGCTATGTCGTAGTTGGCGGCAGCTACGCCGTAGCAGACTACAGCTTTGTCGTAGCAGTCGGCAGCTACCCCGTAGCAGACGATAACTATGTCGTAGCAGGCGGCAGCTATGCTGTAGCAAACGATTATTTAAATGATTAAGCTATTGTTCTAAATCATAAGTGTAGTTATTATAAATAAAATAAAGATATATTAACAACAAAACCGACTTTTATTCTAAGAATTTAGAAATTCCTTTCAGAGATTTGCTAAGCGCAATAATAAGCGCGCCTACGTCCATGGGATGTTCTGTGAGGCAAATGCTTACCGTCGAGCTCCAAGAACGTGGATCGACGTCAGGTAGGTCCGGGTTGAACTTTAGCAGCTTGATTGAAGCTTTCTGCTTCGTTGACCTTCGGACGGCTTCAATCATGGTAATCTGGTTTTGCTGCTCGAGGAGCTGGCGCCAATAGATATCTGTGGTAGGCGCCCGAGCTGATTCCACTTCTGAGTGAAACAGGAAAGCAATAATACTCTTTACACTTGACGAATGATCACATTTTTTTTTTTTTTTTACGTATTAGGTACACAGTGATAACAACATGTTTTTACACAGTTGGGCAGAGTTTCAACTTATCTCATGTACGGCAGCAAAATGTACCCGCAAAATGAGCGATCCGAGTACTTATACCCTTTGACGGTTGGATGTGACGTCACTAACGGTTACTGGCTGGCTTGGCTGACAATCTTAGCTCCAAATTGTCGACGAGACATTGGCTTGGTGTTGGCTTGCCGTTGGCTTGGCATCGGCTTGACATTGGCTTGGCGCTGGCTTGGCTTGGCGTAGGCTGATAACATAACGTGGCGTTATAAAATAGTGCGGAACTAGTCGTGACCAGTCCGGAACTAGTCGTAACCAGTTCGAAACTAGTCAATAACTAGTCGTGATCTCGTACTTGAAATCCTGATAGAGTCCTCTGTTAGTTATCGCAAATATGAAAATAAATGTTGGGTTGGTGCATAAATAAGTTCTTGGACACTCAAACACATTTATTAAAAATAATTTTATTTATTATTAAACTAGCGACCCGCCCCGGCTTCGCACGGGTGCAATGCTGATCACTACATAGTATAAAACAAAGTCGCTTCCCGCTGTCTGTCTGTCTCTATGTATGCTTAGATCTTGAAAACTACGCTACGGATTTTGATGCGGTTTTTTTTTATAGATAAGAGTGATTCAAGAGGAAGGTTTATATGTATAATACATGCATAATATAGTAGAGAAACACTGATCATTTTAGAGCCATTATTTCTCGTAAAAAGTATAGGATAAAAAATCGTTATTGTGGGTTATCCCTAAGAGATAGACCTACATAGATCTACCATTGTGGATTTTTTTGTAGACCTTTTTAAGGTGTACAATACTGTAGTACATTATTTTGATCTATCTCGTAGGATTCAGCCAGCGTTTGCAATTTAAACGCAAAAAATGTGTTTATTTACGACATCACATTAGAAACCTCTAAAATTATCAGTGTTTTTCTACTATATTGTGCATGTATTATACATATAAACCTTCCTCTTGAATCACTATCTATTAAAAAAAAACCATCAAAATCCTTTGGGTACTTTCAAGCGATCCCCGGCCGGTAACGCCCGCATTTCAAATCTGTAATATCTTCGAAAATATTAATTTAAATTACATGCTGTAAAGGACCATAATGATTTATATGAAATGCACAATGTTTTTAAGGTATTTAATTGGATAAGGATTAATGCTGTGTTGCCTAAAATTGCTTCTTAAATAAGCCATTATTTCTCGTAAACAGTTAAGGATAAAAAATGGTTATTGTGGGTTATCCCTAAGAGATAGACATAAACCATCGGGGACTTTTTTGTAGAACTTTTTAAGGTGTACAATACTGTAGTACATTATTTTTATCTATCTCGTATGGTTCAGCCAGCGTTTACAATGTAAGCGCAAAAAAATGTGTTTATTTACGACATCACATTAGAAACCTCTAAAATTATCAGTGTTTCTCTACTATATTAAGCATGTATTATACATATAAACCTTCCTCTTGAATTACTCTATCTATTAAAAAAAACCGCATCAAAATCCGTTGCGGAGTTTCAAAGATCTAAGCATATATAGGGACAGACAGACAGGGAAGCGACTTTGTTTTATACTATGTAGTGATAGTGATAAATATGAATCCACAATATAATGACCGTCATGTTTAACGACATGTAACCACTCTCTGGCAAAGACATTATGCCGTGTTCCCAAAAAGCAGAAAGCTGGTGGTCAAAAACTCGGCGATATCGTCTTGGAGTTGTTTTCAAACTTCTTTTTTCTTAGATGTAACTTTACAGCCCGAAACAGTCAATAGTACGACGGCGCAATATCAGGACTGTATGGTGGGTGAGGTATCACTGTCCAGCTCAGCTTTTCCAGAATGTGGCGGATAGACTTCGCAGTTATGTGGTTGAGCGTTGTCCTGAAGAAGTGATACAGACAGCCTTTTTGAACGCTTAGTCACTATTTCTAAGGCTAACTTTTGCAGTTGCTCTCCATAAATAGTAGCGTTAATAGTTTGCTTCTGGTCCAACAGTTCCCAATAGAGAATGCCCTGCCAATCCCAGAAAACTGATAGCATTGTCTTTTGTCCATGACGATCTGGCTTTGGTTCCGTTGGCACCCCTTCTCCGCGTGGAACCCAATAGGCCTGCCGCATTTTGTTGTTGTAGTGAACCCAGGATTCCTCGACAGTTACAATGGACCTGAGAAAGTCTTGTCTGTGTGGTTGCAGGAGGAGACTTTCGCATAATATATTATGGTCACGCGTGCTGCGCGCTCGAAGTCTGTCAAAGCGTGGGGTATCCACCGACTCATTATTTTGTGGTAGCCCATTGCATGCAGGTGCCGAATTATAGTGGAATGGTCGGACCCAAGTTCCTTCTCCAAGTCCCTGCTAGTCGCATCCGGATGTCTTTCCAAATGTGAGCGTAGAAGGTCTTCGTCGATAACAACTGGCTGACCGGAGCGAGGTTTGTCTCCACAACTCTTATCCCCCTTATCGAAAGACTTAAACCAATAACTCACTGTGGAATGAGCAGTAGTGCCTTGTCCAAACGCAGTGTTAATTTTCTCGGCCGTTTGCCTTGCACTCGCTCCTAGATTATGATTTTGAACTAAACTGAACAATTCGGAACGCGCGCGCCCTTTTTATACCCCTTGGCGTAAAGCTCCGAGAACATTCTGTAGAATAATAGATTATTCTAGCGTGTAACCGAATTGAAACCTAGAAAAATTTTAATTAAATCCAAGTGTCCAAGGATTTATGCACCAACTCAATAAATACAAACAGGAATAGTAAAATTACATAGAACAAAAGCGTGAATGAACTGCACCGGAATCAATATTACTTTGCACAAACTTTAAAAAAAAAATCATGCCTGCAAAACAAACTCAACATTACCAACAAGCAAACGAAACACAAATATTTTTTTTTTAATCAAAGGAAACAATAAACAGCTACAACGTATACGAGTAGTATAAAAAAGAAATACATATAACATTTGAGCAATATTGAAGCTCACAACACTGTTCACAGATTAACTGTGGAATATAATATACAGTGGCCTCCAAAAGTCCATAGGCATTCTCACAAAGCATTAGCTTGACGTTTAGTTTGACTTAAGACCTTCTTCTTCTTTCTATTTTCAAGAATGTATCATCATTGTCGTCAACAAGTGATTGTACTTCATAATTTCAACGTGAAAACACATGTCAAGGTGGCCTAGCGGCTAAGTGCCTGCAGATAGATGCGCGAATCAGTGAGCCGTGAGTTCGAATCTCACACCGAATATGTAGACTTTTTGCAAGTTTTTACTCGATTGGAAGAAATGGGACAGAAATATGTATAATATTCTTTGTCTTGTTCGCTTTGTTCACTTTGTAAAGTTAAGAAGGTAGATCGTAAAAAACTTAATAAAGAATTTAGATTTCTGTGAGGTAGACATGAGTTTTATGAATATTTAACCGTTGTCGTTTTAGTTGTAGTTGTTGGTTAGTGACGTGTGGTATAGATAGCGGTATTGATTATTCTCAAAATGCAGGCAAATATTAATATTGAGGCGGGGGCGACGATTATTGGGCCGCATAAAAGTGGTCTTAATAGAACACAAATATCTAATGAAACCGGACTGAATGTGAGTATTTAATATTAATGAATTGTAACTTAAACTTTTATTTGAAAAGACCTATTATTTGTTGACAATGGATGATTATTTTTATTGATTATTAAGTCCATCATGAGGCCTAAAAGATAAATAATTAGTGTTTATTATTGGATTTATAAATGCAAAGTTGTAATATTTGAATAGGTATTATATTAAATAAATATTATTATATTATATTAAAATGAAGTCACTTTAGTATTTTGTTACAGCTGCTTAATTTCACTTTTTTTTTTTGTTTTAGAGGAATACTGTAAATCTCTGGATCAAAAGATACGAGGAAGAGAAAGGCCGAAGTGGAAGGCCGGCGCTTATTAGCGAGGCACAGCGACGACATATGGTGGGCGAGCATGAATTTAATGGATTCACACCAACGAGACACTTTGCTGAACTATTCGACACCTCATCGCAAACTCTTCGCCGTACCCTCCACGCTGAAGGCTTGTACAGAAGACCAGCTAAGAAGCCCTTGTTGACAGAACGACATAAACAAGAACGATTACGTTTCGCACGGGATTATTTAGATTTTGACTGGAATACTACCATATTTTCAGATCAAAAGACATTTAAATCCAGCCATAAGGGTAGGCTTCATTTATGGCGCAAGGATAACACTCGCTGGTGTGATAAAAACGTATGCCCTAATGCAGAGTCAGGTCGAATTGCGATTAATATGTGGGGATGGATGAGTGCAGCATGGCCAGGAGAACTAGCTTTTATGTAGTTATACAAAATATTAATATCTAAATGTTTTGTTTTTTATAATTAGACGGTGTAACTAAATATTTAGTAATATTAGCATATCCGTATTATTTAATGACCCAAACAATTGAGGTTTAGTTTCAATCTTCTTTTCGTCAAGAAAATGAAAAATTAAGCTATTACCTCAATACATTTATTGTGACATTACATTAAAAAAAATATGTTTTTAAAGTCTAAATCATATATTACTTTTCAATAAACTTTACTGAATACCGATACCTCTAATAAGTGGGGTATCAACAATTATATTTGTGTTATTAGAACATCCTTTCCTTTATGTTATTATGAATTGACTAAGTGGGTATACAACAAAAAATCTTATGAACGGTTACAAGAGAACTTCTTTTTATCTAAGTAGGAATGTGACGTCACAATTATTGTCATCAAAATTGTTAATTTTATAAATAAATAAAACGAATAAACATTTTGTTTTGATTTAGCACGACTATTTTAGTTCCACCTTCCAAAACCGAAAAAATAAATTAAATATCACATAAATACTTAAATAATAATACAATAACTAATATTTGCTTCTTATAAAAATGATAATAAGCATGAATACATTATAAATAAACATAAACCTAATAAGTTTTTACTTAACATTATTATGGTTTCAAAGAAACAAAAAATCGGCTAACAATAATAATTCAGATTCGAACTCAGACCTGTTGCTTAGCGCAAATAGCTAGTAGCACATATGTGCTGCTAGCTATTACCACCATAGCATTGCTATTATTGTTATTAGCGACCATAGCATTGCTAAAATTCGCAAGCTTCTAATATTAGAAGCTTGCGAATTTTAGCAATGCTATGGTAAGAACAGACGCGTATTGTAAATGCAACAGAAATATCATGCTATTTCGTCTATTACGACGACAGTTCATTAGTGTGTGTTATCTGCGGAATGTTAAGACATCACTCGCACACGCACTGACTGTATCGCGCTCGTACTGTTCATGGCAATGTGAGCTTTAGCGTGCTTAAGGACTTCTGAGCGTTTACTGTACAATTAAATTAAACGCTAGGGCAGTCATAATATATAATAATTTAAAAACTAAACATACTTAACTATCAGGTTTATCTGTACTTTTACACATCAATCAAGAGAGCTCCTTGAGTATAAGACCTTTGAACCTACTGGGAGAATATGCAAAAATATCAATATGTTCAAAAGTCCGGGAACAGGAGAGCGTAAACCAGTGTTAGAATGGCAGGTACGCATGAAAAATAGTCTGCCAGCGCGCACCTTTGGTTTGTGCACTGTTCTAGGGACAACATAGCATAGCATGTTGGTTAACTCAATGCAGTCAAATTTATTACTAACAATGTTATAAAGATTCATGGCTTCCAAGTACGTACGTCTACTTTCAAGTGTTGTGAGTCTGCACTTGATAAGCAAATCCTGCTATGGCAAGTAATATTCGAAGCATCTAAAATGCAAAGCACGTAAGAATAAAATGCATTTTATTAACATTTTGTTTAATGAAGTGCTCAATATTTACAAGCTCGCTAACAAATGAAGTCCTCGCCACTCTGTTACATTAGACTCAAAACACTCGCAATAACAATAATTACGAACGTATACAACGCGTTTGTTACTCGTCACTGCGCCAGCCAAGCCGGAGTACTGCTGGAGAGCGCGCGGTCGATATGTTAACCGACCAAATATTTGTTCAGCTTTGAAAACGCACCAACAAACCAATAGCAAATATGTTTATTACTTTTATATTTCTTCGGTAACTCCCTGCGGTATTCTTGGGCGTGTTTTGTATCAATACGTATCTCATGGAAATAGACGTAACTACGTAACAGACCTCGCATAAAAATACGGTAAAGACAACAGTAGAAGGCTCACGTTTGTAAAGCACGTTGAGAATTTGCGAGACCTGTTACAATAAAGACCTCGCAACAACCTTGCGGCTCACCGCCGTTGACGTCGTCGCTCTCAAGATAATCTCAAACTAAGTAGAAACCAGATGCTCACCCAGCATTTTATCGTTTTACTTCATTTGAATAGTTTTATTACGAGTAGACATATATATATTTAAGTACCGGTACCGATGCCTTTTTGGGTGTTGTCTTGAGTGACTCTTTTGCCCGTTCTGTCCTGGCCGCTCGAGTCCACGACAGAACTCCCGCCGCCTCATGAATACAGAAGCAGACTACAATGCGAAACAACAAGCGTTTTATTTTTACTGCGTCTATTTACAAACAGCCTTAAAGACGTTGTAATTGAACGGATCCGTGAAATAACTGCCTTCATAAAACAAAGGGAGTTTCTGTTTGTAACAGAAAATGTAAGAAAAATATTCGATCGACTGTTTATTTTTGTATGAAAATGGAGAAAGGAAAGAACACACGCTATCAAATGGGAGGTACTGTTTAATATTAATACCTTCTTAAGTATTTTCTTTGGAAAAATTTTGCCTGTTTACCGGAAACCTTATTCTTAAACTAATATTATCATATCGCTTAAAATTGTATTCATTCTATCGGTAGGCTGGTAACGAAGATAAAGAATTTTATACGACTAGAAACAGAACAGATAATTACTTCTGCTCTGAATGTAATCAACTCGGTATATTCCGATCCAGAATGACACACATAATTTGTAATAATTCGTACTAGAAATGGTTCAAACAATATTTTTAGAAAATATTGTTTAAACCATTTGTAGTACGAATTCGTCAGAAGTTTCAGATAAAGAGTATTCGATTTCCAGACAATAGCCCATTGTCATCCAAAAAGGCATTTCGTAGATATCTTTCAGTGCCCTAATTACTTCAGGAGGCGAACATGGCGGGTGAACACTGAACAAAGCGTCATACAATAAAGGAGGGTCCTAATGATAAAAGTTGCTTTAATAAAGTACACACAATAGAAATGCAGAAGGACCAATCTCTGCGCCCGTATCATTTAACTGAAGAAATTACATTAATATCCCTTCTTATCAGCATCATCATTTGCCTAGCCTTTTCCCAATTATGTTGAGGTCGGCTTCCAGTCTAACCGGATGCAGCTAAATAAATACCAGTATTTATTTTTCTCTTCTTATCAGCAGTTACCGTCTATAATCGTACTTTCTCTATTATGTAAGTAGTATAGTACTTCAGGTCAGTGACGTTGTCCTTTAAGATAAGGCAGCTCCTGGATTGTTGATGTTCACGTAGACTAGTCTTCTCACTTTAACCGATACAGCACAGCTTTTTAAGTTTCCATACCCAAAGGGTGCTAACGGAACCTTATTACCTCCGCTGTCCGTGCGTCCGTCCGTCTGTCTGCCAGCGAGCTTAAATAAGTTCAACTGTCCATAATGATGGTTGATATTTTCACAGAAAGTGTATTTCTATTGCCGCTATAACAACAAATAATAAAAATCACATAAAGTTTTTGCCTTGTGGCACGTAACCCTTAGTGTACGAGTTTGACTCGCACTTGGCCGGTTTTATATTTCTTGGTCCTTCTGTACTTCACGTTGTATAATGTAAGTGCTATCGTCGTAGAGAGTCTATTAGCTGGAATTAACTCAACTATCCGGCAACTAATTCAATTTGCTTGACGTTGAAGAATTATTACGTAGTCGAACTTTACAACAGCCTCTACTTCCCGGCTCACTAACGAATTTCAATTAGCCAATGGAATCACTAGGAAGCTATTTGAAATGCCTTTCACTCAATTATTTTTATATTACTGAAATAAAATTCTGTTTGCTCTGCATATGAACGTACAAGTTGCAACGTTGTCCAAGTTTTATCTACTGCACACATTACAACGGACATGGAAAGTTGCACAACAAATGTAACAGTTCTGCTGCAGAGAACAAGAATGCAGAGAGCTCGCCGGCTGCCGGCGACGTGCCGCAGATACCGCGAGCATGCAGCTCTCCAATTAGCACGAACCTACAGAACTTCTTTTTTCATATTCCGCTACTTCGTGGGAAGCGCTTCCTTTTTGTAACGTACATTATAAGAAAATGAAATGGTAACTCTAATACTCATAGTTGTGCTCGCATTTGTTTATATAAAGGTTTACCAACTAAATACATACACGGCATTGCCCATAGTCTTTGTCATCATTATAGATCTCGCATGTATTTAACTTACAGGAAGGCACGGCACTATTTATTATGTTTCATTCATAAGAAGCCTACTACGCGCGCCGTCCGCAGTCGTTTTCGGGTATCCTCACACTTCGTAATAAATTCTATTTAGTATGTAACTTCTGTCTATATTCTTAAAAAGTGTTATCCCGCTAGAACTTTACTAGTATAGTAATAATAGTCCTCCATGACAATATTATAGTAGTCCTCCATGGACTTGCCAAACGCCAGCCTATCTGCAGCATAAAAATAGGAATGTAAATAAATACATTCACGACTTGCGTATAAACTTGGGTTATAAAATAAAGTAGTAGCCAGCCGCGGCCTCGGCGGGAGCGCCTGCAGTGGTATCAAGTTGAGAAGTTATTGCGACTCAGAACTTGCAGCAATAACCGTGTTCCCGGAATCCTATACATTTAGTTTTGACGGTAATCGGATCGGCGATATAGAGGAAGTACTCTAAGAATAGTGAGCCTTTCTCAAGTATATTTTGCGAGGCTACGGAACTCACAATGTCTGAGGGATTTATCAAAACGTGGGTTCTGCAACATAGTGTAATACTGCTTTTAATGTTTGTTGTTTTTCTGTTAGTAGGTACGTACGTACAGCTCGGGACTGTTTTGAGAATTATTTAGTAGTCTATAATTTGAAAGTTAGGCAAAAGTTCAGTTTCATTTCCGCAAGTTAACATTTTTTACAAAGTTTTATCTTATTTGCGTATCAAGCGGCGCTGCTGGGCGAAAGTTTTAGAGTCAAGTAACGAGTGCGCCTGGTCATGTGGTCATCCGAGCAATTGGGCTAATTGTGCAATACTCAGCTGCCGCTGACCGTCTTCAGACCCTCGCGATTGAGTTCGAGTTCACAATCGAGTTACTGCTCGGTGTAAATTAAGTTTGTTGACGCCCACCAATTAGAACTGTGGAACTTACTGATCCTTTACATTGCGACACTGACATTAATCTTGCCCGTTAATCTTGTACTACTTATTTGTTTTAGTTATAATTATACTTACATCATAGGTACATAATTATACTTACTTCATACATAAATATACTTACTTCATACAACATTTTATGAAATTATTTTTTTTTTCTAGCTACCAGACACTTACAATACTATAGGTCATCACAAAAGGAACAATGACTTTTTCGTTTCAGTATAACACAGATAGATGTCGATCGACGATCCCGAATAAAATTTCTCTTCTTACTATGTGATGCCGAAAAATGAAATAAAATAAGTATACTTGAAAAATATTTTAGTTTTCGAAAGTAGTTCGCAATAAAGATCTCTCATAAGCGCTAGAAATTTAAACGATGTATCCTCTGAACACATCACTTCATCCGCATCGGAAGCTTTAAGTTCTACCGTTCAAGAATTTCCAATTAGCTTTTCTGTACCAGTAGCTGAGCGAGAGCGGAAAGAGAAATTTGCACGACTGGACTGATTCGAGCCTTGCAATATTCTTGCTAACGCCCGGCGCGTCATCTTTAACATACTGAGAGGAGTTTAAACCGTACTGAATGACTCTAGCGAGCTTTATTAGCTTTTCACGGAGCAGCTTTTATTGTTTTGGAAAAGAGTTAATAAGCAGACTTCTCCATTGAAGACGCCTATTGACGATAATATCGTCAATTTGTATATTATACAAAACACTAGGTCACATTTTAAAATTTGACTATGGATAATTTTGAATTGCGGATTATTTTAGATCCTTATTAGGTACCAGTTTTATACATAGCGATTTCAGTATCAATACCCATTGTATTTATTTGACCCCTTTTTATAAAAAAGAGGGACAGCGCCCGTTATAAATCGAATGACCCACATCACACAGATCGTGCTCACCACTTCCAGCTGACGACAGCGCAGCGCGCGGTGTTCGGTCCTGCGATACTCCACGTAATTCAATTAACCGTTTAGGCCGTGGATTGTAGAATTAAGGAGCGTGAAAAACCTTTTGCTGTCGAGTAAAAATGAGACACTTGACAAAACGGGACCTTCATTAAGGATATAAATTTAATCAAGCACTGTGACCTTTCGAGCGGGGGTGACAAAGGCCGTGGCCTCGCTGTTTGTGCTCGCCGTCCACCCTGCCACAGCACAAACATGCCGGCCGTGCGTCGCATTCCGCGCACGTATCGGTCGCTCTAATTACTCACGTGATTGCTGCCCGACAGAGAGTGCGGTGTGAGCTGTGAACAGACAGCGGATGCTTTCGAGGGGCTACGATGCCATTGTGTTACTGTATATTGTACGAGAACAATATACAAAGACACTGTTTTGAAGCGACAAGTGTTTAATATAGTATTGGTAAATTAAAAATTACAAAATGCATGTTTATTAACAAGTTCGGCAGTAAAAAACTTAGCAGTAAACTAAATAAAAATGAGTCATAGAAAATATTTGGATGCGTAATTAAATAGTTCAGTAAAATTACTGAACGGGCAGTTACGAGTGGGCATTAAAGTTTGGAATTAAACGGCAAGAAATCCAACTCCTTTGGAAGTAGCGGTTGCCACTTGCCGCTTGCTTCACTCGCTCAGCTAACGCGTGGTTGTTCATAGTTGTACCTAAACTATGAACTGCCGAAGTAATTAAATGACTGCCCATCCCAACATTCCTACCATTCATTTACTACCCATCCATTCATTACTTGTGTATTTTTTTGTACTGATATTGTAGGATAACATAATATTGTAACTAACCAATTTTCTTTTATTTATTTGACGGAGATGGTACGTGCGTCTCGTTATTATCAGCATCTTTTAATTATTGTGGGCGTACTGTGGCTATTATTGGTTACTGCGCAGTAGAAAAACAGTTTACAGTTAAAATCAGATCATAATTTTACGAACAGTTAAATTACACTAGCGAATCATACACAGTTTCTGAGCACATGTTGTCCGTACAATGTCCAATGGTCAAGTGAGCCACTCCACCTCGCTGCTCGCTCTCCTCAACCCCCCACGAACTCAGGCTAGACTCCAGCGCCACCGAATGGTGCTGGCGTGCCGAATAGTCAAACGAATGACTCCGACCTGGCCATCCTGCTTGCACACGTCCTCGGGTGTTAATCTGTAAAGAAACATACCCGCAAAGTATCACATAGCTCGACCACTCCTGATCAAAAGACATTGCCCATCTCCCATACATCGAAGGGCCCAAAATTTGAAGAACCGTTATAAGTCCCAAATGGGTGTCATTTATTAGTTTAAAATATCAACTTTAAGCTGCCTTAGTTTCAGTTTCATTGACAATTGCATTATCAAGATATATGGGGCAAATCCAAAGTGAGGTTATATTAGAGATTTTGTTATTTAACAATATATTTTGCAATTATAAATTTGGTAATGTTCAGATGGCTAATAGTAAGTAAACTCTTGAAACAGTGTGAATGTTATTCAGTGGATAATCCATTAGTACCTACTACCTACTTATAGAAAAAAAATAGAAAAACTATTTTTTACAAATGTGTTTTCAATTGAAATATAGTTATGGATTCTGTAAAAATAATGCAATATATACTTAATCTTTATTAAGTAGATACATCTATTTATATAATATATTAATCTTAATAATCCCACATGCCCATTTCAGATACCTAGTGACCTAGATACATTACCTTTTTAGTGGGTAGATAAGTTTAAGATTCCCAGGTAAACTATAATGTGGAATTAGATTAGTTTTAAATAAAGAAAACAAATATTTTGTAGCTAGTCATTCTTCTTTATTAAATATTTCATATTAGTCATTCGTCTTCATACACAATTAAAATAGAATCTAGGAAGTGTGCAGTGCGTGAAATATTTTCTTGGTACCTAGCCCAACTCAAGTACCAAATAATTGTCATAACATGCGCACAACAACCTACTGTACGCCTTTCTACTACACAATTACGATAGTATTGCAATATTGCTTGCCTTCCACTTAGAGAGCTGTAAACTAAAATATATACAAAATATGTTTTTCTGCTAATATGCTGAGAGTGAATTTTTCCTCTTAGTAACCAAATACTATTTGAAGCCGACAGATCTCTCAGGTCATTATCAACCTCCCTCCACACTTCTATTACATAGGAGCCATCTGGCCTTACCCGTTCCCCATAATAGGAACGAGCCTGTCGTATTTGGTATGTTCCTAGGGAAACTAATACTAATTGGCTATATGTAAGCCGTGGAAAATCTGTTATTACATTGCTATCAACTGGTGTTGGTCTAAATTCTGCTCTTCTTCTATTTAAATTATTTTGTATAACATAATCTGCTAACCTATTTTCCCTGTGCATGTTTTCATTTATTATTTGGAGAATTTCCCTGGTATCATACCGGTTAGTTATATAGGATGAAACGCATTTATAAGAGCAGCAGCCACCTCAAAGTCTTGCATCAAATGCTTAGATGCTAAATAAAAAAAATACTCTTGCCTAAGAAGCTTAAAATCTCTTTTAAATCTACCATTCACTACTTCCACTACCCAACGACAAATGGTGACTGGCCTTGATTTGTTTGCTTCTGTTGTCGACAAATGTGTTTCACCCTGTTGTAACGAAGCAGGTACATATGTTCGATAGCCACACGTATTAAGTAAGGGCAAGGCATCCCGAAATCCCCTATCCAGGACAAATGCGTCACCAGCCTCAAAATATTCTCGCATTGTGGTCCGTTTTCGCGCTGAGGTAGTTCGTGAAAGCAAGATTCGTCAGATTCCGTCAAGCAGCCAAAGTCGTTACATAAATCACCGAAAACACGAATATCGCAACACAACACAGTATTCACTTGCGCGTAAACACAGCGAACCATTCGCAGTTTACGCGCGAAAAATTCGCGAAAAATACATCTCTCATTCGCTGAGAATGAAAGATGTATTTTTCATATACTGTCACTTTTATTTTGATACTGTCATTTGTTTAAAGACTTGACTTATTGCCTTTTTAGCCAATTCGCGACGGAATGCATGATCTCAACAAAAAAACAAAAAATGTTTTTCTATATTTTGCAACTGTAAATTAAAATTATTTTTTATGATTTTGATTTATCATAAAATAAAGTATTTTTTCCACATTTTGTTTTTTCTATAACAAGCTGGGCCCAGAAGTGGGCGATCTCCTTTGGTACAGGCAAAAACACAATGAAAATTCGAACAAACTAAAAAATAGCAAGGTTTCTGTACCATGCTATTTTTTAGTTTGTTGGTTGTTTGTTTGTTCTAGCCGATCAGCAATCGCATTGCTCTCACACATCCAGCGCATGGATCCGTGTGCATCACCCAATGAGTACAGACTTTTTACTACGGCCGATAGAGAACCCCTACTCGCGTGGTTCCCATAATGTAGGCTTGCTCATCACCGCTGTGATCATTATCTACTTCGATTGGTACATGACCTACTGGCATCATTCTTAACCTATCGTGAACGTATTTAAAAATTGCGTTGTAAACTAGATTGGGCTATACCCACAGACTTGTATTAGCTAGACGACGCAAGTGTATGTACTTTGCGTGTAAAAAGAGAGTAAAAATTACTTCCTTCAGCACCATTTCCATTCAGTCCGCGCTCGAACGTTCTCGAGGCCAGACGTCAAACGAAAATTAAAAATGCCAAATTGTACGGTATTGAGCTGTAAAAACTAATGAGATAATGGAAACGTTTTCTTTCATCGGTAAGTCATTTTGTTATTAAATTGTGTGTTTTTTATTGCAAAATAAAATTATTTTATGTTCATTGTAGTTTTAGAATGAAAATTATGTAACTGAGTGTGTATTTTTAATTCATAGCACATTGCCGTTTTTAGTGACAAAGCTGTATTGTAGGGCTTGTCTGTTAAAACACGCAATGAAAATTAAAATCTATATATATAAAAGAAAGTCGTGTTAGTTACTCCACTTATAACTCAATAACGGCTGAACCGATTTAGCTGAAAATTGGCAGGGAGGTAGTTGAGAGCCAGGAGAAGGACATAGGATACTTTTCTTTTTTTTTCTTCTTTTCTTTTTTTTTTTTCGGTTTTTGGATTGCAATCCTCGAATACCAACGATGAAACACGCTATCAAGTTGGTCGTTATGTGAACTGTAATGAAGCGATTTGGCGTATATTCGCATTTCCCATTCACGAACGTCATCCTACTGTTATGCATTTGGCGGTGCATCTGGAGAATGGTCAACGAGTATATTTCACGGCTTCGAATGCTACGCAACGTGCTGAAACACCTCCAGCAACTACATTGACCAGTTTTTTTGCAATCTGCCAAAGAGATCAGTTTGCACGCAGTTTGTTGCTTCTTCTGGAATAGCAGCCACATTGTTAGAAGGATGCCGTACGGCTCATTCAGCATTCAAATTACCGTTAAATCTTCAAACTATTGAAGAACCAACGTGTAATATTGCAAAACACTCAGCAATGGCCAAAGTTTTAGCGGTATCGAAAATCATCATCTGGGACGAATGCACAATGGCGCATAAACGTGGATTAGAAGCACTTAACCGAACATTAAAAGATTTACGCAATGACTCGAGATGTTTTGGAGGAGCAATGATTTTACTGTCTGGCGATTTCCGCCAAATACTGCCAGTAATTCCAAGATCTACGGCTGCCGACGAAATAAACGCTTGCCTCAAATCGTCAAATCTATGGCGCTATGTGAAGAAACTGCAACTGACAACAAATATGAGAGTTACATAGCTTAATGATACATCTGCTGAAGATTTCTCGGAGTAATTGCTGACTATCGGTAATGGTCAAGTACCTGTCGATGAATCGAGCGGATTAATATCATTTCCAAATAATTTCTGTAATTTTGTCTCATCAAAAGACGAACTTATCAACAATGTATTTCAAGAAATTATTTCTAACTACAAAAATAATGAATGGTTGAGTGAGCGAGCAATTTTAGCGGCTAAAAATAAAGATGTAGATGACCTAAACTACATAATTCAAAATAAGATCATTGGAACAATGCATTCATTCAAATCTATTGACTGCGTCACAAATGAAGATGAAGCCACCAACTATCCAATTGAATTTTTAAACTCTTTGGACGTGCCTGGCTTACCACCGCACAATTTACGCCTAAAGGTTGGCTCCGTAGTAATCATGCTTCGAAACATAAACCAACCAAAACTGTGCAACGGTACGCGTTTGGTGGTTAGAAAATTGATGAACAATGTAATTTACGCTACGATAATGATAGGAAAATTCAAAGGTGAGGAAGTTCTCATTCCGAGGATACCGATGATCCCAAACGATATGCCGTTTGAATTTAAAAGACTTCAATTTCCGATACGTCTTGCATTTGCCATGACCATCAACAAATCACAAGGCCAATCCTTAAAAGTTTGTGGTTTAAATCTAGAACATTCATGTTTTTCCCATGGTCAATTGTACGTGGCATGTTCACGGGTCGGAAGACCATCTGCGTTGTTTGTTTTTGCGCCTGATAATAAATTAAAAAATGTCGTGTATCACAAGGTACTTAAATGAAGAGCAACCTATTTACTAAAATACAGAAATAATTATGAATGATTAATGTAGGTATTTAATTTTTTTGTATTTTTTGCATTTAAAAAACAAAAAAACTGCTTATTTATTGCAATTAAGGCGGAACAAAGTTCGCCGGGTCAGCTAGTAATTTAATAAAAACAATAAAAATCATCGATTACAAAAGATTCCTCTAAGCATTAGTAATAATTGGTAAGGAACAGTATCAACTTAGATCACATACAACGCTTGTCGGCGAAGCACAGTAGCACGAGCTCTATTTTATGTTATTAAAACGTGTCAATGCCCCAAAACACTCGCATGTTCAAGAAAGTAGACGATACGTAAACGTAGGTCACGGTACAACTCGCTCCGGGTTTTAAATTGTTTTAAATTGTTAAAAAACGCTTAAATTCTTATCTGTGATTGGAAATACAAAGTTACAGTTAACAGTGGACAATTGCATTGTGAACTTAGTTGGTGAAGTGTTTTAATAATGGAATAATTGTAAATAACATTTGCAATACGTTATAATCCACCACCGCGGACAATATTTAAAAAGTGATTCAACGAAACGCGTAAGCGACGAGCTACGCACGGCGCTTACGACCTTTTTCGCGCGGCCGGCTACGTTTGCAGAGTAACGGATCGCCACAAAAGTTAAGAATATACCTTACGTTATTTAAATCTTAATCGTTTATTTACTTTACAACGAAAAGTTGGATATTATAATGGCTGATCATTCCGATAAGTCGTCGATAAGTTCTGGACTGATATGGGGATGTTGTAATCAGGCGACGGATAATGGAAAGCACGCGAAATGCGTTAAATGTCTTAAGGCATATCATTATAATTGTCTCTCGTTGCCTGATGATTTTAAAGTACCTGCTGAGTGGCACTGTCCTGAATGTCTAAATCTGGGACCGAAGCTTGCCAAATCTGATAATACTCCTTTGCGTAACATCACTACTACCAGAGGCAATAAGAGGCAAGCCGTTGGTTCTCCACCTCAAGCGCCTGTTGAAGTTGTCTTAGCACCCGACGACATTCGTCAACTTATTCAGGAATCAATTAAAAAGGCACAAAATGAGATGCTTACCAAGTTCATAGAAAACATGAAACTTACCTTGAACCAACAGCTGCAACCAATTAGAGATCAAATAGACAGCATGGATAAATCTATGGCATTTATGAACACCCAATACGAAGATCTCTTAAAAAAGTATACAGCATCTGAGGAAAATATGAAAGAGTTGCGAAGGGAAAACTCGGAGATGAGGGTGTGTATGAGCGATTTATCTTCACGCATGAACCAGTTAGAACAGCAAATCCGCGCAAATAACGTGGAAATTCAGTGCCTGCCAGAGAAAAAGCACGAAAATTTGATAGATATTGTATCCCAGTTATCTAAAATTGTAGGAAGCGGCATTCAAGACAACGATATTAAGCATTGTACAAGAGTCGCAAAACAAAATGCCAGCAATACCCGTCCGCGCGCGGTTGTAGTTCAGCTTGCCTCCCCTCGCAGTCGTGACCAATTTCTCGCAGCAACTATAAAATTTAACAAATCGAATCCAGACAACAAATTAAATACGAACCACTTGGGATACACCGGGCCTAAATCCCCGATCTACATTACAGAGCATCTGTCTACTACCAACAAGTCACTACATGCTGCCGCTAGGATGAAAGCCAAGGAGATTGGGTATCAATTTGTCTGGGTGCGGGGTGGTCGCATATTCATGCGGAAGGCACAGGAATCAGAACATATTCTAATCAGGAATAAGGATACATTGGATAAGCTGGTTTAATCTTAGTTTTTGTTTCTAGTCAACGTAACAGTAAATATAATTTAATTATCATTCTCGGACTTAAAGATATATTACCAAAACACTCGAGGCCTACGCACTAAATGTCTTAATTTTTATCGTCAAGTTTCTTGTGAAAACTATGACGTAATAATATTAACCGAGACATGGTTAAATGATTCTGTGATGAGTTCAGAGCTATTTGATAACAGATATGTGGTCTACAGGCGAGATAGGTGTAACAAAAAAAAAGATGGTGGGGGTGTTCTGATAGCCGTATTAAGAGGTTTAAATTCAAAACGCATGGTTCAATGGGAAAGCAACTGTGAGGATTTGTGGGTTATTATTGACATTTCAATTACAAAGTCTGTCCGTCAACTGGCTCTGTGCGCAGTTTATTTGCCTCCACCTGTACTTCGTTCAACCCTAGAACACTTCTTGGACTCCTGTAATACCATACTCGTACAGTCAGTTTCGAAGCTGTGTATAGTTGGTGACTTTAACTTAGGAAATATTGATTGGAGCTTGGTAAGTGAGTCCGATAGTGGCTATTCTGCTCCGGGTATTGGTCATTTGCTAACTGATTTTAATCATATAAACAAGTTAATACAACTTAACAATATAACAAATAAGTCAGGACGCATACTTGACCTTGTGTTGACTGACTTAACTTCCGGTTCCGTTAGTTCTGCTCCAAATCCCTTAAGTATAATTGACCCTTTCCATCCCCCTATTGAAATTAATTTAAATTCACATAATGACACAAGACTCCCTTATAACAGTAACAAAAGAGTAAATTTTTACAAAATAGATTATGATGCAATTGGTAAAAGCTTAAGTGAGATCGACTGGAACCTTTTATTTGGTGACACTCACGATGTGAATGACATGGTCAGAGTGTTCTATGACAAAATTAACAATATTATAGCATTGCAAAATCCCCCTTCCACCCGTAAACATAGGACGCACCCGCCTTGGTTCGATAAAAATCTAATTAGAACTTTAAGGGAAAAGGAAAAGGTTCGTCAGCGATATAGAATCTATAAAAATCCCATGGATGAGCTCGAATTGAAACTGCTGAGTAAGCGCTGCTCTGTCTTGGCTGGCTCTTGCTACAGTAAGTATGTACGTGACCTGGAGTCTGTCATAGCCAAGGATCCAAAACGATTTTGGGCTTATATTAAGGACAAGCGGGGTGGAACTAGTTCTTTTCCTTTAACAATGACTGACGGCAACACAACATCTTCAGATGGCGACAGTATATCAGAAATGTTTGCTGCTCATTTTTCTGCAATGTACAGTCAACAAAACGTGACTCATCATTTATCTCCATCAGAATACATTCAGAACATGTTACCTTACAGTTTACCGTTGACAGCTCCTATAATTGATTCTGAAACCTTGCTCAACAAATTGAAAGCTTTGGATCGTCGAAAAGGCGCTGGACCCGACGGGATCCCGCCTTATTTTGTTTCTATGTGTGCTTCGTCTCTGGTGGCTCCCCTACTACAAATATTTAGTAGGTCACTTACCACGGGCACTTTCCCAAATTTTTGGAAGGTAGCGCAGGTGGTACCAATTCATAAAAGCAACGATCGTGACTATGTAGGTAACTATAGACCAATTTCAATATTGTCTACCTTCGCTAAAGTCTTCGAATCCTTGATTTGTCCCTATATTCAGTCTCATTTGAAACTTTACCTCAGTAACTCTCAACATGGCTTTGTGAGTTCCAGATCTACATGCACGAACCTAGTGACTTTCACGGAGACCCTGGTTAGTGCCATTGACTCGGGCAAACAGGTAGACGTAATATACACCGATTTTAGTAGGGCCTTTGATTGCGTTCCGCACAATATACTTCTGTATAAATTAAACGCTTATGGTATCACTGGCTCCCTCCTTGATTGGTTTAGATCCTATCTTGAAGGTCGAACCTTCTTTGTTGCCCTCAATGGTTACCGGTCAGGCTCCTACAAGGTTACATCTGGTGTCCCCCAGGGATCACATGCTGGTCCAGTCATGTTCAACTTATTTGTCAATGATCTCGCAAATGAACTTAAATTCTCTGAGTGTTTCATGTTTGCTGACGATTTAAAATTTTGCAGAGTTATTGAATCAGATCTTGATGTTGAGTTGCTACAGAGAGATATTGATACGCTAGTGAAGTGGTGTGATGATAATGGCATGAGCTTAAATACCAAAAAGTGCTACCATGTCAAATTTACCAGAAAAATAAATGTAACACAATCCATATATTATATATGTGGAACTTCTGTACAGGAAGTGGAGCTGATGAGGGATTTAGGGGTTTTATTCGATAGGCAGTTAACATTTATACCCCACATTGAAAACGTAATTAAAAAAGCCTCTAGAATGCTTGGGTTTGTAATAAGGAATGTAACCTGCTTTCGTCGCTGTAGGACCAAAATCTTACTTTATAATTGTTTGGTCCGTAGCACATTGGAATATTGCAGCACTGTATGGAGACCTCATTATGCTACCCACACACTTAGATTAGAAAGGGTCCAAAAACGTTTTCTGTGGCACTTGGCTTATTCTTCCGGGATAGCTAAAAAGAAACGGTCGTATAAAGAGAGACTCCTGCATTTCAAAATGATATCACTACAAAAAAGAAGAGATTTATTAGATGCATCATTTTTATTCAAGGTTCTGCGATATCAAATTGACTGTCCGCAATTGTTGAGCAGGTTCCAACTTCGTGTGCCTACAAAAATCCCACGAGCTCCTATAACCCCATTACGTCCTCCTTTGCGCAGAACCGTTCTAGGCGCTAACTCTCCTATACCCCGTCTGTGCAAATTATTAAACAACTGCAGTGATTTGGTCGATGTGCACTCGGACTCACTTAATAAGTTCAGAAGTATTATAAATAATGGGTGAAATCTTTCTGTGAAATTGTTTTACATGTTTGTCTTTATTTTCAATTTGTATTTTAATCCTTTTATGATTTCGTTTTTAATTCTGTCTGAAATTTAACTGATAATAATATCTATCTATATGACTGTTAATTCAAGGATGTTTTTAGGTAACAATGAACGATTTTGTTTTTTATTTTATTTTGTTTTTTAAATATAATACTGTTTAATTCCATTCTAACAATGTTTCCGGCTGACTTTGATTATGATTTTATTTTTATTTTCATAAGATATATCCGTATGAATTTAGTTCAATCACGTTGTAAATAATTTTTAAGGTTTTTAATTATGATGCTTTTTTATTTATTTTGATTATATTCTGTTGAATGCTAATTGATTTAGATTTTGTTATATTTAATTTTTTATAACTACTCGTATTTTGAATTTGTTTAACTTTTAATTTTATTATGATTTTAATTCAATTAGGTTTTCGATTATAATTTTATTTCGTCCTCAACTGTGTTTCTGCCTGTGATTTTGATTTTTTATTTCAATTTTTAGTTTAATTTGGCCTGAGGAGCCTGATTGTTCTGTGTGTATCAAATATCCTGTAATTAAGTAAGTTTTTATACAAATTTAATCAATATTTAGTGCATGATGTGCTTACCTGTAAGAGATTGATACACTAGACCCGATTTGATTCAGTGTAACACAGAATTGTTTGAGTGTACTCAATTGTTGGTGAGCCAAATAAATAAATAAATAAATAAATAAACTAACCTGTCGGTAGCAAGTTCCAACTTGACCGAATATTGCACTTGTTTCCCACGCTCAATATTGCAGCTGCGAAAGTATCATAGTTTCATTATTGTGAAGCTGTGATACACATTGTATTTTTCCACTCTGAATCATTATGCAACAGGTTTTTTACACTCCGAAGGCATAAAATAGCCGTCTCTTGACATACCGAATTACCTACCAGTCCGATAACTATGTATGGCAAGCCGATCCCTTGGGGGAAGCAAGCCAAATGCTCAGCTGTTATTCTCTACCACCACCTTACTTTCAGAGAGCACATAAAGATAGCTCGTTCGCGCGCCTCTTTCGCTCTCAGTAGGCTCCACTTCTTGCTAACCGCCCGCAGCAAACTATCACTCAAGTGCAAATTGTGCCTCTACACCGTGGTTATCCGTCCCATCATGACCTATGCTTGCGTAGTCTTCGCACACGCTAAGCCTCATCACCTGCATAGAATGCAGACTCTCCAGAACCGTTTCCTCAGAAAGGTCTCGGGAGGCCCCTTCTATGTCCGCAATGAGAGTCTACGCTTAGATCTCAGAATGGGGTACACTACATAAATACGAAAAAATGTATTTCATCAGTCACAAATACGAATTTCAAAATACCGATTTTCATAATACCGAATGGTTCAAAATTCCGAATATAACAACTCCGACTCCTATTTTTATAATTCCTAAATTTCAATATTCCTAACGTTTATAATTACTATTCTCAAAATACCGAGTGTTAATAGATCGAATAACAAAAAGTCCGACTTAATGATAATTCGAAACATCAAAAATACGAATTCCGATTATTAAAATACCGATTAACACAATTCCGAAATAAAAACCAGCAAGCAGCAACATGCAAGCAGGTATGCAGCATGCAAGCAGGCAAGCAGCAAGCAAGCAGGCAAGCAGCTTGCAAGCAGGCAAGCAGCAAGTGAGCAGGCAAGCAGCATGCAAGCAGGCAAGCGGCAAGCAAGCAGGCAAGCAGCATGCAAGCAGGCAAGCAGCTAGCGAGCAGGCAAGCAGCATGCAAGCAGGCAAGCAGCAAGCAAGCAGGCAAGCAGCATGCGAGCAGGCAAGCAGCATGCGAGCAGGCAAGCAGCATGCAAGCAGGCAAGCAGCAAGCAAGCAGGCAAGCAGCATGCGAGCAGACAAGCAGCATGCGAGCAGGCAAGCAGCATGCAAGCAGGCAAGCAGCAAGCAAGCAGGCAAGCAGCATGCGAGCAGGCAAGCAGCATGCGAGCAGGCAAGCAGCATGCAAGCAGGCAAGCAGCATGCAAGCAGGCAAGCAGCAAGCAAGCAGGCAAGCAGCATGCGAGCAGGCAAGCAGCATGCGAGCAGGCAAGCAGCATGCAAGCAGGCAAGCAGCAAGCAAGCAAGCAGGCAAGCAGCATGCGAGCAGGCCAGCAGCATGCAAGCAGGCAAGCAGCAAGCAAGCAGGCAAGCAGCATGCAGCAAGCATTGTTTTGTCACGGCTCCGACGCTGCGGGGCTCCGGCGGCCACACGCGAGCTTATCGTCGCAGATGGTTTTAACGCTCACCACCACAGCTTCGGCTTGCTGCCTCAGCCGCGGCGGCGGGCCTTCAAACCACCTGCTCCTCAGCTCGCAGGCCGCCCCACCCTTCCGCGCCTACGCGGGCTTAAATTATACTCTAGGGTAGGGCAGACAAGACTGCGTGAAGTCGGTTTTGCAGCGATTCGTTTCTGTCACAAAATTTTGTAGTAAGTGATTCAGAATCCTAATTTTAGTAGTTTATTCGAAATATTGAAAATCGGAATGTCGTTTTTCGGACCGAGAACACATCGAGCATTTGATTCTTCGAACGTTTGAAAATCGGAAAACTAACAAATCGCATTTACGACTTTCGGTAAAATAAATTTTGCGATTTTTAATAATAGACATTATAATTCTTAGGTATTATGAAATTTGGACTTTGAAAATCGAAACATCGAAATTCGGAATAAAATATTTCGGAGTATTTGGGTGTTCCCCTCAGAATGCCCACTGTCCAGCAGTTCATGAAACGCCTTTCCAAGCGCTTCTTTGATACTGCTATAAAGCACCCCAATCCCCTGATTACGGCGGCCGCCCGATACACTCCCTCCCGCATAAGTAGAATTCGCCGACCGAGGCATACTCTCACCATCCCCGACGGCGCCACGACCCTCCTACAGGAGAGTAGTAAGGCCTCCAGTACTCTCAAAAAGTACAAGTCCCGACAGCCGTCCTTCCGTCCACGCCGTCAAGGCCCGTCGCTACCCCCCACACCATCCACACAATATCCGCCGCGACCCTTGCCTGAGCCAGACGGCGCCGCGGAGACTGTAGTTTTAAATTCGTCCCTAAATATTTCCGATCCAGCCTGTCCCTTGCTGCCCTCTCCCAGCGACACAAATCAGCTGTTGTGCACTGTTATGTTTGCACACACCTACCGCATGTTCTAACTACGGGAACAGGGACACGTCGAACTCAAACGACATACTCTGTTTTTATTTTTTTAACCATGGTGGTAGGCGCAACTGGTGCGTCATTGAGCAAAGGTATTTCTACATACAGCCTATGCCCAAAACAACACGCACTATCGCGCATCCGTATCTGGCTTGTCTAGGTTCAACTCAAACAGATCCACACGATTATTTAGATAACCAAAGAGAAGAATTCAAAGGGTTTTCTCCAAATTAGGTACATACTTATTAATTAGGAAGAATGAGGAAAGTTACCCTTCGTAACAGTCGGGTAGTGAAAATTATTTTGTGCGTTGTTTTTCATTTCGTACTGTCTAGCCATGAAATCATTAGACAAGTTCCAAAGACTATTATATTCGTATACGTATGCTTACTCTTTTTAATTTTAGACCAAACGTTAAGCAATTTGTAACCCATACAATTTCAATCTCTATCTTAAACCAGTAAGGTATAAAGTCCCTTGTGGATGCAGCGGGATAGTTTTAAAGGTAACCAAGCCTTTGTCGTGGACTGGTTTCCTGATGGATGAAACTAATCTATTATTCTGTCTGGCTCATAAGTCTGGATCCGTCTGCCATTAATACAGTTCTCTCGGCATCGTTCAACATCGGGCGACATCGGGCAACATCGTGCGGCATCTTGCGGTGTCGTGCGACCCGCCTGATTGATCATCGAATCGTGTGGATATTTTAACATTAATTGCCTGCATGTCTGGTCGGATTAGGGAGATGTATGATGCATCTGTGCAGTTCAGTAAAATACTCTATTTGTAGCTTGTCTTGGGAGAGCGCATCTGGAGTAGTGGAATTAATTTACTTTTGAGCGCTCCGTATGGCAAAACAAATGACTTCCCTATTCGGAAGCAATACATCTATTTGTGGGTTGCATTTCTAGTTAACTCTCGTAGGTACAAGTTTTTAGGTAAGTATCTAAATATATATTTTCACCCGATAGTGTTTTCAGCGGATGCAGCTATTTTATGGAGTTTTGCAGATTTTTTTTATAAGTACAGGATAATTCAAACAGAAATAATAACAGATGAATGAAATAACAGTTAGCCGAAGCAATCATGCCAATTAGATTATCTAAACGAATGCGTCGCCCGGACGCGGCGGTCACCTGTGACCGGCTGCATAGTCAGTGCGACCGCCACCGGCGCTGTTGATCCCACCCGTGGGCTAATATAAAATGTTTTGTACGCTGATTGGCTGATTGCGCGAACCGCAACGCCTAACCGCGCCAAATGAACATGCTAGTGGTGCCGCACACCCGGCCCGCTATCACCAGATTGGACTATTAATCTGTAATTCACCGAAAAGGCTCTGCCAGACTATGTTAGGAAAGTGTAGTGAATAAGGACTGAGTAGTAGCATGTATAGAGGCTACGCTACGTTTACTTTAGTCAAGTCAAACTATATTTATTTTTTTATAGGAGCGAACTGCGATAGACTAAATAAGCAAAATAATGAACCTATTATGTCGAGCCGGAGCAAAGAGGAAATAAAATATTCGTTGCCCCCGACGCGATCAAATACACTTGTATGCTTTAGACATTTTTCATGATGTATGATTGCGCTATTTATCCACATCGTTTTACATCTTCAAATTTCCCCCCATGTATTCGCCAATGTATCGTGGTGTGTGTGCCGCCCGCAGCCGCAAGTCAGTGGGCACTAATTCGCGTCGCCTCGTAATGTTCGGATCAGTTGCGGTGCGATCATTTGACGCTAGATCCGCACCGATACTATTTTACAATTGAATTATCTATGCACAAAGACTCATAACTGACTATTATTTACCACTGACCCGTCGCGCGCCAATTAGCAGAGTCAGACACAATAGAAATTTGATTGTTATCTGTACACAAATGGTGTACATTCGACGTTTGATGGAAGGATGGGAATACATTAAGTAAATTGTTACCAGCGGAAAATATTTAAAAATGTCAACGTCCTGTTGTGTTGTAGAGGTTGGATAGCAGTCGTCAGGTTTAAAATAACCAATATCCAGGCGCATCTGGTGAGATTGGGACCCTCGCTGGGCGGTCGGGCTCAGTTGAAAATGATAATCTGACTAAGACAATCTAAAATTCAACTTATTATAACTTTGAAACTCATCTAGGTTATGTAAAACTAGCTTTTGCCCGCGGCTTCGCCCGCGTGGATGTCTAAAAATATCCAACGGGAACGTACTACCGGGATTAAAACGTAACCTATAGGTTAATCCAGGTGGTCAACTACCTTCCTGCTCAGGAAGGCGGGGCGCCCTGCGGACTCGGCGTCCGCGTACCGGCCCATAGTGCTGCTAGACGAGGTGGGCAAGCTGCTCGAGAGGATTATCGCAGCCCGCCTCGTCGGCCACTTGTGCAGAGAGGGGCCGGACCTGGACGAAAGCCAGTTCGGTTTTCGGCATGGGCGCTCCACCATACACGCTGTGTCGCGGGTGAGAGTCCTGGCGGAGGAAGCAGTGTCCCAGTGTGCAGTGTGTGTGTGAGGGTGGGGTGATGTTGGCGGTGTCTTTGGACATTTCCAACGCCTTCAACACCCTGCCCTGGAGTTGTATTCGGGAGGCACTGCGGTATCATCGGGTGCCTCCCTACCTCCGCCGCGTCGTTGGGGCTTATCTGTCCGAGAGGTGTGTCACCTACGTGGGACGTGATGGCGGAAACCAGCGCCGCATGTCGTGCGGTGTTCCACAGGGTTCGGTCCTAGGACCGCTGCTGTGGTACATCGGGTACAACTGGGTGCTGAGGGGCGAGCTCCAACCGGGCATGGACCTGACGTGTTATGCCGATGACACGCTGGTCACTGCCCGGGGGAGCTCGCACAGGGAAGCAGCGTTGCTGGCGACGGCTGCGGTCTCACAGGTGGTGGCCGCATACGTCGCCTAGGCCTGGAGGTGGCCCTCAACAAGTCGGAGGCCATGGTGTTTCATGGCTCCCGGCGGGCGCCGCCACCCGGCTCACACATCGTGGTCGGGGGGGCTCAGATCGCTGTCGAGTCCACCATGAAGTACCTAGGATTGGTGCTCGACAGCCGGTGGAATTTCGAGCCCCACTTCCGGCGGCTGGCGCCCAAGTTGTTGGGCGCTGCTGGGGCACTGTCAACGCTGCAATTCCCAATTTGGGGGGCCCGAGCGCCGCCTATAGGCGGCTCTACGTGGGGATCGTGCGATCCATGGCCCTGTACGGGCCCCCAGTGTGAGCCTCTGACCTGACGGCCGGCAGTATCGCAGTTCTGCGGAAACCGCAAAGAGCGATGGCCGTCAGAGTCATCAGGGGGTATCGCACGATCTCCTACGAGGCAGCTTGTGCACTGGCTGGGTCCCCGCCCTGGGACCTCGAGGCGAAAGTACTCGCGTCACTGTATCGGTGGCGCGAGGAAGTGAGGGCGCGGGGCGAGCGACCGATGCAGCGACACTGGGAGCTGCGTCGGTCTCAGCTCCGCGAGGTCCTGGTGGCGGAATGGCGGGACAGGCTTTTACGCCCTACCGCCGGCCTCGACACCATCGAGGCGGTCCGGCCGGTGCTCGAGCGCTGGCACGGCTCCCTGACGTTTCGGGCGACGCAGGTGCTCTCGGGGCATGGTTGCTTCGGGAAGTACCTGTGTCGCATAAACAGGGAGCCGGACGCTCGGTGTCACCACTGCGTCGACTGTCGGGAGGACACGGCGTGGCATACGCTGGCAGAGTGTGCCGCTTGGGAGGAGCCGCGCCGTGCCCTCATCTCAGGAGTAGGCAGTGACCTATCGCTGCCAGCCGTGGTCGAGTCTATGGTCGGCAGCGAAGAGTCCTGGGATGCGGTGGTTTCCTTCTGCGAAACAGTCGTCTCGCAGAAGGAGGCTCCGGAAAGGGAGAGGAAGATCTCACCCCCTCACCCGGCCGCAGGCGCACCGGGCGTCGGCGGAGGGCGGACAACGCCCTCTTCCAGCCCCCCTAAATGGGTCCAGGGGCGACGGACTTGGGTACGTCCGTCGCCCCCCACACATGAGGACCCGAGGCGGCGGCGCGTAGTGTTCCACGCGCGCCCCTCTTAGACGTCGCGGGGGGAGTTTAACACCTCACGCCCCCCCCCCCCCTGACACGAGGAGGCCCGCAGGAGCGGGCCAGCACCAGCCGGGGGTGGCGGAAGTATCGTTCGTTCCCGAGACCCCCGGCGTAGGTGAGAGAGGGAACACCGGGGTGGTTTTTAGCCAGTAAGAGTCTGACAGACCCGCCCATGTCCGCCGCCCCAGGGCGGCGGACATCCATGAGGATTTTCCACCCGAAACAAAAAAAAAAAAAGGTGGTCAACTACCTGTGTGCCAAATATCATCCAAACTCGTTCAGCCGTTTTTGTTCAAACCGGAACATGCATCCAAACAAACACAAAAATTCTAAAAACTATATTTTTGCATCAGACTCGAATAATCAATGTAAGGTTTGACTTCGTTACTATTTTATTTTACTTCGTCTGCGTAGAGTGTAAATTATTTTTTTCTAGATAATTATGAATTATTATAACAATAACAATATAGAGCTTTGTTCATGGCTAATTGTCCTCCATACGTGTCATGTTTGAGGAATACTTTAAAGAAATACCTACTGTAAAGGACCGGTATCTACCTAAACCGTCTTTCTTTCACGGTATTTCTTTTTATGTATACAATATTTTTCACTAATACGGAAGCGTTCAGTAGTTACAAACATCCATCCATCCTCACAAACATTCGCGTTTATAATATTAGTAGGAATAGGAATAGTAGGAAGTCGGATAATCCATGTAATTAAAAAACATATTTTATATTTTATTGAACATCGGCTACAAATTATGAATGAGGGCGGGCGCTGATACCTTTAATTACAAGATATTAGCTTAGGTATTGGCTGCAACTCTAACATACCACTCTACTCACCTTAGAACTATTTTTATTTTAAACCTAAAAAATGTTTATTTATTATATAAAATGTTTATTTGTAAACATTTCTTTTTTACCAACCTGCTTTCTTTGCGGACCAGTGTACTTAACATATTAGGTTGTCTCGTAAATTATTGCCAGTTAAAAAACAAATTATTATTAATATTTTTTTATTAAAAATACATTTAATCAATTATATAGTTTCCCTCGTTATCAACAACAGTCAGCCATCTACTGGGCAAAATTTGAATACCCTTCTCCCAAAATGAGGCAGGCTGGGACTCGAAAAAAAGATTTCAAGTACAATTTTAATACTTCCAGAATTTTCGATTTTTTTTCTTAGTAAATGAAATTTAAGAGCTCGAAATAAATGAAAGTCTGAAGGCGCAAGATCCGGGCTATACGGTGGATGTGGAACAGTCAGCCATCCTAGCTCCTCCAGCTGTTTATGTGTTAACTTGGCGCAATGAGGTCGTGCGTTGTCATGCAAAAGTTGGACTCCAAGTCGTTTTGGCTGGTTAATTTTTAACATCTCTGCTGGTTTGCGAAGCTGCTGCGTATACAGATTGGCGTTAATAGTCTGATGAGATTCGAGGAGTTCCCAGAAAATCATTCCTTGCCAATCCCAGAAAACAGACAACATAATCTTACGACCGTGTTCATTAAGTTTAGGCTGGGCTGGTGGGTTTTCCCCGCGAGGAATCCAATAGGCATGACGCGTGCTAGTTTCATAATGTATCCAGCTCTCGTCACATGTAATAATGTCCTTGAGAAAGTCTCGTCTGTGCGGACGAAGTAACAAACTTTGACAAATGGCCACACGAACGGCCCGGTCATGGTCCGTTAACGCATGAGGTGTCCAACGTGACATCACTTTGCGATATCCCATCGATTTGAGATAACGATCCATAGTCGCGTGGGATTGTCCAAGCGCCTTCTCTAAATCGCGCGTACTATAGTCTGGATGTAGCTTAAGTTCGTTCGTTCTGTTATATCGGAATAACCATTACTTAAAATATAAATTAAAAATGCTGAGTTTCCCATTGCATTGACGTCAATGCAATAGGAAACCGTTGTTGTTTTCATAAATGATTCTAATTATTTTTAGTCAGTTTTGGATTGGACTTCCGTCGGGCACGTCAATTTATTATACGTGTGTCAATTCTAATATATCTTTATTTTAGCATATTAAATAGTTTTTTTAAAAACCATTTTCCGACCCACTCCGTAACAGTGGTGTCAGAAGTGGGATACCAGTGTTGATATCGTCGTAACCGTTCCACTGGTATTCCATAACGGGTCGTGGTTATCCTGAAAACTGAAAAGTGATCGTGTGTGAACTTCACGTTGCCGACGAGTTAATCCAGCTCCGGGGTGTCCTTATTTTTGCTAAGTGAAACCACACCTCGACAAACTCAGTGCCATCTCCGAAGACGAGTCGCGACAGTAAGCCTTACGAGTACCTTGCGTAAGCCTGCCGATCGTCCAGAATTCTCAAAGCTTCCATCCTCCGGAGCCCAACATACGCGAGCTCTGTCATCTTGATATCGCCGCCAAAGAGCTGGTGATTGCCCTTGCCGCCCTGACACGCGGTACTGCCGCGTGGTGCTGCCACGTGTAAGCGTTGATCACGCTCGGGTGTCGTGCGCCGCCACCCCGCTGTCCCTGACGTCCCTGTTGCTGCTGGCCGCGACTTATCGCGCCGCTGCGCTCCTGCTCCAGCAATCGTGCTAATCCAGTGCCAGAAGATGCGTATCGACTACTTCGTGTTCCTGTGTCTGTGAGTAAAACATATTATCTTGCTGTTATCGCTACAACATTCTTAATTCCGAGTAGGTATTCCTATTACCTAGGGTATCACATATCGTAAACCCTATTCTAACCTACATATTCGTGTTACAACCTTCATAATTAATTCTTTTAAAGTTCATAATGTCCACGGAAACAAATGAAACCTCTTCTAAGAAAACCGCGAAAATTGCGTTGAGCGAACAGTTCCCTATCAAGGTGCTCTGTGATTTTATTAGCCCTTATAAGGGAGAGCGCGAAACTCTTACCGCTTTTCTCACTAATTGCCAGAACGCCTTAGATTTAGCATCACCAAGTCAAACAGTTTTATTAAATAAATATATTTTATCACGCCTAGAAGGTAAAGCTCAGATCGCGTGCTCTAATAAAGTATTTGAGGATTTCAATCAGTTGAAATGTTTTCTTAAACAAAATTTCGGTGAGAGAAAGCATTATAATCATTTGTTGCTAGATTTACAATCGTGCAGGCAAACGGCAAACGAAACTGTAGCGCAATTCGCTCTTCGTGTAGAAAGCTGCCTTACCGACCTTAAAACAGAAATTTATAATTCTGAATCCCTAAAGAGGGATATATCCGGTCGTATCGCTATGACCGAAGATTTAGCATTATTCACTTTTAGTTTGGGATTACATCCACGACTGTGTAATAATGTCAGATGTAGAAACCCAAAATCACTTAATGATGCGATCAACGTGGCTCTCGAGGAGGAAAAGATACAAAACCTCCTATATAAAACTTCTATTAAACCTAAATGTAGGACCTGTGGTAAACCCGGGCACTCGGACGCTGAATGTCGGGAGAAACAAAAACGCACGGGTCCACCACATGCTCCATCGGACCCTCAACCATCAACATCGCTCAATAACTCGGGGTCCCAACTTTTCTGTAAATATTGTAAAAATCGAGGTCACGATATTACTCAATGTCGCAAAAGAAAATATAATAATGAACGGCGTAATACACTTAATTCTGACAATCGCGACAGACCGGCTGCGATGCATCATGTTACATTCGAGCCGCCGATGTCATCGGCTCCGTCACCGACACCTTATTATGTTCCTTGTGAAAACGATGACGATTCTAAAAACTCTTTAAACTAACCCCACGGATTACGAAAACGTGCCGTCGTCATCCGGATAATTTAGGCACTCGTACTTTTACACATAAATCGCATAAAAACGATATCTCATCTCAACACGCTCTCTCGAGAGTCCCTGAATCGTTGAGTCAAAAACATATTTCATCTCAGCATGCTCTGAAGAGAGTCCCTGCTTCGCTGAGTCGTTCCACTGTTTCATCTCGACATACTCCTCCGAGAGTCTCTGTTTCGTCGAGTCCAAATCCTATTGCATCTCAACACACTCTTCCAAGAGCCTCTGAATCGTTGAGTCTAAAGTCAATTTCATCTCAGCATGCTCCAAAGGGAGTCCCTGTTTCGCTGAGTCAAAACTCTGTCTCATCTCGACACATTCCACAGAGAACCGCTGTTTCGTCGAGTCAAAATACCATTTCATCTCAACAAGCTTCTATTAGAGCCCCTGTATCGTTGAGTCCAAGACTTCCCTCTCACAATGAGTCCGCTGTGCCGCATTACCCTAAAGAGGAAATTGAAATCAACCCTAAAATTCCTGTCTATGAGGTATCTTCATACTCGAAGAAAGTGTCATTGCCTCACGTGTATATAACTACTTCTCTTTCCATTCATCCGTTGTGCCTTCTTATCGACACGGGAGCGAGTATTAGTTTGGTCAAACTGTCAAGTTTAACCAAAGTGCCTGAACTATCTCGCGAAATAGCAAAGATAAAAGGTTTTAATAACATTGGCACCTATTCAGAAACTTTAGGCACGTGTCAGGTAAACTTTAATTGGAATAATAATTGCCACGAGTTTAAGTTTCATGTAGTTGACGATAACATTAACTTAGAATATGACGGTATCATTGGTAGCGACTTTTTAAATCATTTCAAAGCCAATATAGACTATACCTCACAATCGGTTCATATATGCGGACAGAGTCTGGACATAAACTATATTCAACCGACTTACGTCATTCCCGCTCGTTCCGAAGCGGTCATCGAATGCGCAGTATCCAATTACTCGCGTGAACATTATAAAAATAATGAGGGCCTATTACTAGATCATTCTATAAGCGAAGGTATTTATATCGCAAATTGTCTTGTCACTATAAAGCCTAATAAAAGAATTAACGTAACCGTTTTAAATACTACTAACATTGATATCCAAGTCCGAGACTTTAAAGTCCAATTAACACCTCTTGAATGTGACACCGCCACAGATTCAAACGAATCCGTCAACGCTTTATCCTATTCTGAATCTGACAGACCGCAAAAGGTATTAAATCTAATACGCTGTTCTCATCTAAACTCCGAGGAAAAAGAAGCATTGCTAGAATGTTGTTCTGAGTACACAGATATTTTCCACTTAGAGGGAGAACCTCTATCGTTCACAAACGCGATCGAGCACACCATAGATTCGGGTGATTCAGCCCCTATTCACGTAAAATCTTACCGTTTTCCTGAGTGCCACAAGGAAGAAGTGGACTCACAAATCCGCAAGATGCTCGATCAAAATATTATACGTCCATCAACGTCACCTTGGAGCGCCCCTGTTTGGGTAGTCCCTAAGAAAATGGACGCTTCAGGGAAAAAGAAATGGCGTATAGTAATAGACTATCGCCGTCTGAATGACGTCACTGTCTCTGAAAGTTACCCTTTGCCGCTTATTACTGATATCTTAGATCAGTTAGGCCACTCAAAATATTTGAGCACCTTAGACCTTTCAAGTGGCTTCCACCAAATCAGAATGAACTCCCAAGACGCACAAAAAACGGGGTTCTCAATAAACACAAATTCTAGTAGTACAGGGCACTACGAATTCTTGCGGATGCCTTTTGGGCTTAAAAACGCCCCTTCAACCTTTCAGAAATTAATGAACACTGTCCTTTCTGGTCTCCAAGGCCTCCACGCATATGTATATCTTGATGACGTCATAATTTATAGTAGTAACTTGATATCTCATATGGACAAAATCAGGTTAGTCTTTGATCGTATCCGAAAATTTAATTTAAAACTTCAACCGGACAAGTGCGAGTTCTTGCGACGCGAGGTCGCTTATCTTGGTCATACAATCACAGATAAAGGTGTTTGTCCAAATCCCGAGAAGGTTAAGGCCGTCTCTCAATTCCCTACTCCCAAGAACCCGAAGGATATAAAATCATTTCTAGGGCTAGTCGGCTACTATCGTCGTTTTATTAATAACTTTTCCAAAATCACTAAACCACTGACTGCCCTTCTGAAAAAGGATGCTACATTTCAATGGTCGCATAGTCAAGAACAAGCGTTCACCACCCTCAAGGATAAATTAACTTCAGCGCCTCTGCTTCAATATCCTGATTTTACACAGCCGTTTCTTTTAACAACTGATGCTTCTAAATATGTGATAGGTGCTGTACTCTCTCAGGGCGCAATCGGTTCTGTCAAACCCGTCTCGTATGCTTCGCGCACCCTAAATAAAGCCGAAGGCAACTACTCGACTATCGAAAAGGAGCTCCTAGCAATCTTATTCGGCGTGAAAACGTCCCTTATTTGTATGGACGTAAATTCAAGATAATTACAGACCACAAACCTCTAGTGTGGCTTTTTAACGTCAAAGATCCAGGATCTAGACTCGTTAGATGGCGTTTGAAACTCGAAGAGTACGATTATGAAATCGTTTATAAGAAGGGTAAATTAAACGCAAACGCCGACGCTTTATCTCGGTTCCCTGTAAATGTATTACAAGATAACGAAAGCTCCGATTCAATTATCTGCAATCCGGCACCGACATCTAACAATGAAGAAGACGCACGTAATTCACCATCCATATCAGAAACTTACGAGCAGTTTCTTAAAATTATAAAACAACCTGATGTGTCATTCGACACCGTCATCCAAGAACACAACGAGTCATTAATGAAAGCAAAGTGTAAACTTATTGCATATCCGACATCCATTGAATTAGACGAATCTGTGCCATATTGCAAAGATATTATGGACGCCTCTACTAGTGAACCTAATATTTGCGACATAGAACGCGAATTAAACACTTACTACTCCACATCTAACGATAATCATTTATTTACTCATTTATTTCTAAAAATAAACCACTATGACGAAATGAGTTACAAGGACATATTTAACCTCCTTCGTGATTATAGAGAAATGATAAAGTATTGGTATATGGAAGAAAAAGAATTCGCGATATCAGACTTTACAGACCCTTATACGAAATTATCTTACACAAAACTTTATAATATTTTATCATTTCTATTTCACAACACTAACATTAAAGTCAACATCTACCGTAATTCTATACGATACCCAACCCCTGACGAGGTCAAACGTATTCTCAGAGAAAATGACGATTCTCCTCTGGCTGGCCACCCAGGTATATCGCGCATGTTTGATAGAATCAAAACCCAATTCTGGTGGAAAAACATGCGACAAGACATCGAGGATTATGTGAAAAATTGCCGCTCTTGCCAAATAAATAAATCTCTAAGACAAACGAATAAAGCTCCTATGATTATCACTTCTACGGCATCTCGGCCTAACGAAAAACTTTATCTTGATTTAGTCGGTCCGCTTCCTGAAACACATGAACACAAATACAAGTTCCTGCTTACTCTACAGGATGACTTGACCAAATTTTCTCAGGCCTATCCTATGCAATCCTGTTCCGCTGAAGAAACAGCGAAATCTTTAGTCCTATTCATATCTCATATGGGAATTCCTAAGCTAATAATATCTGATCAAGGCACCAATTTCTGCTCTGATGTCTTCAAACAACTTGAGAAGTTGTTTAGCATTAAACATGTGTTCGCATCTCCTTACCATCCTCAGACATGTGGTGGCCTTGAACGCAGTCATTCTACTCTAAAGGAATACCTTAGATCATATATAGGTGAGAACCAACATACTTGGGACCTCTATGTTCCTAGCGCTATGATAGCATATAATTCAAATATACATAGCACCACAGGTTACTCACCCCTGGAATTGCTTTTCGGGTTCAAACCCTACTTACTTTCAAGTATCGATACTCTTGATACAAACACCTATACGGATTACATCCGAGCCCTTAATCATCGACTATACTACAGTCGCCAGAAGGCTCTCCAAAATATTCAATTCTCAAAAGAGAAATCAAAAACTTATTATGATTCTCGCACGAAGCCATTATCCTATAAAACAGGAGATATGGTATATGTCCGTTGTCATCATAAGCAAAATAAGGCACTATCTCCAGTATGGAAAGGCCCATACAAAATAATTAAACTGAATGGCAACCATTCTGTTACACTGCTCATTAATCGTAAACACGTACGTCACGTACTACGACGAAATCAAACCGGCCGGTGACGTAACAGTATAACTTTAGTGTCGTAATGAATGGTACATGAGCGCTTCATTGTTATTTCAGATCGACGCTGCCATCGCCGATCACATGCGAATATGTTTCCTCTATCGTCAGCAGTCCTGGCCTCTACTTTGATAAGCTCTTAGATATTAAGTTTACTAATAGTGATTGGAATGTTATAGCATACGTAGATATAAGTCATGTACAACCTAATTTAGATAAATTCGAATTTTTATTCGAAAAGCTCAACGTATTCTGCAACTCGTTAACTTCTTCTAAAATACAGTCCGACTGTATTAATTCGTTATCCGCTTTAAAAAATCGCCATATTCTTAACGTTAGTAAATTCTCTTCCATATCCTACTTATTGGTTGACGAAAAACCCCATATGCGTTTTAAAAGAGGTCTCATGGACCTCGGTGGCTCTCTGCTGAAAACTATTTTTGGCACCTTGGATTCTGAGGACGCGGTGAGATTTTCGAAAGCCATAGAAGAAGTACAGACGGATGAAAAACGTCTTGCTCATCTCATGAAAGATAACATTCATGTACTTAAGTCGACCATATCATATTTTAACAACACGATATCTAAGGTCAACGAAAACGAAAACCACATATTAAGGAACATGGAAACAATCCATAAAATATTAGAAACAGTTATGAATAGTAACAATAAACTAGAAATTAGATCCGAATTAAGTTCCTTATCAAATTCTTTAGAGTCCATTATAATGACTTTGTCTTTTGATATAGAAGATATTAACAATGCAATTCTTTTCGCGAAACTCAACGTTTTGCATCCCACTGTACTCAGTCCGCACCAACTGTATAGTGAGTTGGATAAGCATAGGAATAACCTGCCTAGCCACTATGAACTTCCCGTTCCTTTAACACTACAAAATATACATAACCTAATTGACATTTCGCAACTTTCGTGCTTTTTCCATTTAAATAAAGTCATTATTGTCGTCAAGATCCCTCTCGTACTAGCACAAGTTTATGACCTGTATAGGATCATTCCCCTACCTGTTCCCTACGATATGTTGAAACCAGATACCTACATTCTTATCGAGCCAACTAGCTCATATGTAGCGATTACAGCTGATCGCATGTTTTATTCACTTATAGCAGACATAGACAAGTGCAAATTAATAAGTGATAAGTGTTATGTGTGTGTATTAACTAATGTGTTTTCAGCGATTGCTAACCCTACGTGTGAAACGATTCTCTTAAGTGACGTGATTAGCAAACTTCCTGACATATGTGTAACGAAACTTATTCATGGTTCGATTGACCTATTTCATAAGTTAACTTTAAACCGCTGGATTTTTGTACAATCCGAACCTGGCAAGTGTCATGTAACTTGTAATGATGAAGACATAAATTCTGACGTTATTTTGTTTGGTACTGGTATCTTGACCTTGCCCAGGAACTGTAAGGCTTTTTACAAGACGTTGCAATTCGCTGCTGTTGGCGAAACAGTTATTGGAAATGTAACTAATAAAATATCAGATTTCAATATCTTACAAGATGATTGTTGTGAGCGATCTAAGTTGAATAAAACTTTACAGCGATTACCTTACTCAAAATTAAATAACTTAGACAATCTTGATTCTCTGCTACAAGCCAGTATCCACTTGAACTCTTTTGAAGAAGAGATTAATAAGATAGAAAACCCATCTCATTTTCAAACTTATAGCACTCACTATTTGTCCTTAAGCCTGTGCATCTCTATGTTAACTATGTTATATATTATATATAAGAGTCGTAAGTTATTTTGTTCCACTAACGCCCCATGCTGCATTCAAATATTCAATCAATGCCACAACACAAAAAATAATTCGGTTCCCATCTCTCAAACCGTATTCCATGGTGATACGATAGACGAGTCAGAGTCTGTAGAAGACTTACGGGTGACGCCATCTCCTATTAAAAGAAATATTCTGTTTGGCAAGACTCACGACAACTAATTGGTAATGAATGCACATGGATAGCAATTAAGTTATAGTTTTTCTTTCTTTTCACATTGTTAACATTGTCCAAATTTTAATAATTGCTCTCCCATAAATAAATAATAGTTTTGTTGTTAACTCTAATCTTGACTACCTTGTATCTTGTAAATGTAGCTAATAATTATTTTAGAGTAATTCATGTCTTAGTTTTACTATAAATATAATGATTCTTTTGTTCATTGTAATGTTCGACGAAAATCCAATTCAGCATACATCAATCCTGACATCTCTCATCACTTTAAGATGTGATGATCGATCTTAACGGGGGGGTTGTTATATCGGAATAACCATTACTTAAAATATAAATTAAAAATGCTGAGTTTCCCATTGCATTGACGTCAATGCAATAGGAAACCGTTGTTGTTTTCATAAATGATTCTAATTATTTTTAGTCAGTTTTGGATTGGACTTCCGTCGGGCACGTCAATTTATTATACGTGTGTCAATTCTAATATATCTTTATTTTAGCATATTAAATAGTTTTTTTAAAAACCATTTTCCGACCCACTCCGTAACAGTTCGTTCGTGACGCAAAGCATCTTCATCGAAGCTGGTGGGTCGACCTGGGCGAGGTTGATCTTCGCAGCTTATATCACCGGTGTCAAAACGCTTGTACCAGAATCGAACAGTCCGATCGCTAGTAGTACCCGGTCCAAATGCAGTGTTAATCTTTTTAGCCGTTTCTGTTGAAGAGACTTTAAGTCGATGCTCATACAGCATAATAGCTCGCAGTTGACGCTGATCCATTTTCACTAAAGACTAATTATTGCGTTGCGTCCGCGCCTATTTATACCCTCACCATAAAATATACTCATCCTTACTAGAAAGATCTAGAACTTTCTTGAATTTGTTTTAGTTTAAATACGAGAAAATTCGAGAAAAATAAAATATGGCAGGAACTTATGAGACAACCTAAACTCAAAATGCCGTAAAATCAATTAAATTAATTATTTCAACGAATTATGAGTAAATACAATAAGGTTTTAGTAAGTCAGAATTAGGGACGAATCAAGTGATTTGGCTTCATTTAGATTTATCATTCTTAATAATTCAATGAAGTATTAACTATTTCTTTATAAATTATTCTATTTTCAGAAAGTATATGCTTTAGTAGCATTTATCATGGACATACATAAGATTGAGTTTATACTGAATGGATTCTGAAATTTGAAAAAGTAAACTTAAGCAGCCCTGAAGACCGTATTTGAATTCTATGAATTCACTTGAATTTATAATAATAAACTCTTTAGTTTATGTTGGCCAAATCAAAGTTAAGATACCTTATAGACATATGACTGTTTGGGCAGGTAATCAGCCTCGACCAGGCGCTTTTATTTTTATTAATTCTCAAAAATCAAAGTGACACTTCGTCGCATTAACATTGTGAACCCTGAAGACACAGTGACTGCAGTCGAAAGGGCTGTGGCAGAGAATCGCAGGTAAGGGAAGCGTTACCAGACAAGATCGGAAGATTCTTCTTTTTCAATGAAGGAGTGGTCATCCACGCGAGCGAAGTCGCGGGCACAGCTAGTGCTTAATAAGTTTTTGTTTCTGTTTCTTTGATCCCCACCATTTGTGCAAGCTTGAATTAATTAAGTTTAAACGTGAAATGGAAAGAAAATCTAGAATAATTCGTTTCTTTAACAATCTGCAGGATTCTCTGAATTTGGAAGTAATCTTTTTGCACTAAACGAGACTGTTAGCCTGAACTATAGTGTTATTAAACTCCACGCGCTTTTATTACACCTAAATATTCTATGTTCGTATGCTCCATTAAGGGCTAATATCAAGGAGTGCTTGAGAGCGCGTCGTCGTCACTCGAAACCACAAACCGCGTCAGTAAAACAATAACGCGTTTCGACTCATGCTCATAACACACACGTTACGTCATTACGTGCGGAGCCGCATGCTGCCGCACAACTCGGTGCGGTGCGCTGCGGTCGCGCGTAATTGCCGCTTAATACACCCCGCGTCGACACAAATATGAGCTCCGTTGGACGCGGATTACGGTTTTAATTAACGTTTGGTCTCTATTGAAAGCTTAATAACGGAGCGGAGCTAGAGAGGCGGAACAAACTGCCGCTGTTACCGCATGTAGCTTCAAATTGTACGATCACGACGAGGGTCCCACTTGATACTTAATGTTAATGAATAGATTTTATGACAGGCGCTTCGTGTAATTTGATTGCATGAATTTAATCAACCGCCCCTTTTCCGTAACAAAGGTATCTCACATTCTTCTATAAACGATGTAATCCGACTTACAAATGAAAAATCGGCCGGCTTTGGTTAATCTCTCAAACGTCGTCGTTTTCAAACGTTATTTTCAGCATGACTGGTCACGCGGATTGTTCCACAAAATGCGGTGGTCGGTGGTGCGGGTTCGAGTCTGGCTTCAGGCGCTGGACCCACGCCAGGAACTTTAATGCCATTACGAGTATTATATCACTGTGAGTCCGATGGGTATCGTTCTACATGACGCCTACTGTGATGCTCACGTACATCTACTGGTAAAGTGTGAATGTTAAGGAACAGGCATGATTGGCAGTGAATGTTTTAAGTGCGCATCGTAAGTTTGATCTGAATGGTTGTATGTTGCTGACTGGTCACGTGGTCTACCTTATCAGACGAACATGGTAGCAGGAATGATTGTAAATATAGGAAATAACGAATGTTTTAAAACCACACGCCTAGGGCTAAATAGAAACTAAAATTGTATTTCCCATATAGTTAAGCGTGACAATTATTGAATACTTATGGATGTTCAATAAACTCCCTTTTCTGTTTTTGCGATGCCTTATGGGAACTAGAATAGTGGCATGTGTCAGAAACTTACAGGCACCGACTTGTAGTGAGCGTTATGTCTGAAGCCGGCTTGTGGCAACACCCTGACACCCGACAGATGGCGTGACGAGGACCCGGCTGCTCTACCGTGCACTCCGGGAAGAGAGCGAAGGCAAGCATCATGTCACCGACCACTTACCACTACCTCTGCAATGAATGGATTGGAAAATAAGGGTTAACCCAGCGTTCGATTATCGGTTTACGTATATTTTGAATTAAAATGGATAAAATACACAAATATTGGGTAGTTCGATAAATTCTTCAACACTTCAAACAACATTTTTCGATTATGAATATATTTTATTAAAAATCTTTTTAGTCTACAATATAATCACCACAATTATCTATAACCTTTTCCCGACGTTCTGGTAGTATTTCAATCCCAGAAGACCAAAAGCTCTGCTTTTGCGACGACAAAAAGTCGTCGAGTGCACATTCGATATCTTTTATTTTATTAAACTGTTTTTCCCGTAGCTGGTGTTTTCATCATCATCTGCCTAGACTTTTCCCAACTATGTTGGGGTCGGCTTCCAGTCTAACCGGATGCAGCTGAATACCAGTATTTTACGTGAAGCGACTGTTCCCGTAGCTGGTGTTTTAAAGCCCGAAAAAGATGGTTGGACTCTGTTAAGTTATGGGGTATCCATTTAGACATAACATTTCGATGGGTTCCTTCTATTTGGCAGAATCTTGATACTCCGATTTTTATTTGGCATAACTCACATGGCATAATCTTATTTAATCGAATATTTTTAAGGCATAAAAATTATTTAGCATAACTTTTGTTTGGCAGAATATTTACGTGTCCGAATTTACAATGGCATACTTTTATCTTGGCAGAATTTTGTTTCGCATAATTACCTTTGCCATAATTAATATTATGCATAATTTTGTTTAGCATAACATTTATTTAGAGATACGATTATTTGGTATGGGTGCATATTTGAACATCAAAAATTAAAATAGATGTATCTTCTTGTAAAAATTAGTGTTCAAAACATCAAGAACTTATAATATATGGAATAAAACTGATAATTTAAATAAAGTAAATTTATGCTGTCGAATGGTTAGATAACCTACGTGCAATGTATTTAAAATCGAATGGTCTGCAAAAGAGACATAGAATGTTCTAAATATAGCATGTATTGGTAGCATTTTCAATATTAAATTAAAGTGTCATAAAAAGTCAATACGTTGTGCTGCAAAATTTTGTGACAGAAACGAATCGCTGCGAAACCGACTTTACGCAGTCTTGTCTGCCCTACCCCTAGAGTGTAATTTAAACCCGCGTAGGCGCGGAGGGGTAGGGCGGCCCGCGAGCTGAGGAGCAGGTGACGATAAGCTCGCGTGGCGCCGCCCAAACCCCGCAGCGCCGGAGCCGTGACAGAAACAATGCTTGCTGCATGTTGCATGCCTGCTTGCATGCTGCATGCCTGCTGCATGTTGCATGCCTGCTTGCATGCTGCATGCATGCTGCATGTTGCATGCCTGCTTGCATGCTACATGCATGCTGCATGCATGCTGCATGTTGCATGCCTGCTTGCATGTTGGCGAAAAAAATCAGTTCTGCCTTTTAATGACTATCGATATAAAATGTATGCCAAAAGACGATTCTGACTGTGAATTTTCTGCGAAATGAAGTTTATGCTATCCGTTGTTATGCAAAACAATATTATGACGTAAAAAGTTCTGCTATAAAAGGTAGACCCCTGGGAAATAAGGTGGGTGGGATATCGTCTCCCAGCCCAAGTTCTCCAACTGTTGGCGAACGGCAGATGCGACGTGAGGTTGAGCGTTATCGTGTAGTAAAACTACATTGACTCGTTTTCGTCGTTTTTTCTTGATTGCAGCAGATAGTTTGGTGAGCTGGGCTGAATATTTGTAGTTTCACTGTGTAATAGTTTATAAAACAGAATGCCTTGCGCGTCCCAGAAACAGCAAAGCAGAACTTTTAAGCGGTTTGACTCAGCTTCGGTTGTGTTTGTGGCGTTTCTTCTCGAGGCAGCCAAAAAGCACGACGTGTATCGTTCTCGTAATGAATCCATGATTCGTCTACAGTCACCAGATCAGACAACAACTCTTTACGTCGGGGTCGCAGCAAAAGTGATTGATAAATAGCGACACGGACTGCACGACTGGCGTCTGTAAGGATGTGCGGTACCCACCGAACCAAAACTTTTCGATACCCAACCTCATGCAGATAGTATTCTATGGCGTGATGACTGCAGTTAAGTGTTTCCGCTAATTCACGAGTGGTAGCATCCAGATTCGACTGCAGTTCGCGGCGTAAATCGTCATCATTCACTGCGGGTGGTCGTCCTGAGCATGGATGACTTTCAAGGCTCCTGTCTCCTGATTTAAAACGGTCAAACCATCGGGACACCGCCGCATGGCTTGTACTTCCAGCGCCTAATGCAGGTGTTGATATTGTCAGCTGCAGCCCGCGCCTTTTGGCCTTACAAGTACTCGTATAAGTATAGAGTTCGAACGTGTTGCTCGTGCATTTTTCTTCAAACTGACTAAACCGATCGCGAGGGCGGCTTTATATACCCCCACATCACAAGTACCTAGAATGTCTTACAACATTCTAGAATATCATCCAAAACAATTAACTTGAAAAAGGAAATGTATAGAGTTTTGTAAAGTGTCTCATTCCTTTTGTGCCAACCCAATATTGGTTCGCGTGGTTTCTTTCAGTTTTTATCTGCGGTTATTTATAGCGATAATTTCCTTAGATCCGTGATTAACATATGAAGTGGACAGTGCTGGTGTTTGAAAAGGTATATCATTGAAATGGTCCGTAGTGCCGGGGCCGGTGTGGCGCCGAAATTGATGCGGTCCGTCCGGATATTAATATCCGCGGCGACGGATGTGCGCAGATATTACGTCTGCCACTGACTATGTCGCGACAGAAGGTCGAGCTGACGTGAAAGTGATCTAAAACAACGTATGTTTCGGATCCAAATTTACAATAAATTTGATTGCAATAACCTAATAAACCAAATATACCTTCGCATACCTAGTCGCTCCCAAGGTATTCGTGATAGTTACACGCAGTCTATTCGCGCCGAAGCGGTGCAGAACCAATGCAGGAGAACGAGCTCCTTTACGTCGACTAATTAAAAGTTACAACGACAATTTTGCTGATATTGACATATTTGCATTGTCACTCGCACAGTTTAAAAATAGTATTCATAAAAAATCCTTTCATATATGTACCACATAATTTTTAGTTGTTATATTCACACATCTAGTTTGTCACATGTTATTTCACCAAACCTAGTTAATCTATGTTAGACAAAAATTGTTCGCTAAGTTTGCTTGGATCTTACTCAAACTACTTTTACAGTTGGATTAATTTGTGGATGCTGGTTGCGTGATTACTCAAGTGTTTTATAAAATACCTGTACTTAAATATTAAGCATTGCACAATTGTTTGTTATCCTGAACAAATAAAATAAAATAAAAATAAAATAGATCACAAGAAAAAGGAGTTGATTATTATTTTCAAATAAGATCTATGTTTTTTTTATGACATAATAAACATACTCTGCTAACTATCCCGTAAGTAAAGTTTGAATCAGGTGAGGTATCCTCTATTTTCAGCACTGATTAGGTTTTGCTTAGTTTTTAGTGTAAATTGATAGACGCATGAATATTGAATTACATTGGCCGGCTCGTATACATACACTACGCGCCGCACAGACATTCTGTCGCACAAGAAATCACACGCTTGCACTACTATATCCTTTTATAGAGCAATTCAGAATGGAGAGGTGATTCTGCTTGTACTTGCAAATCGCGGGCTGTGTCGAGGGTCAGACTTGAGGCGCCTGCGGGGGACGTCTCACTTGCGCGATATTACACTCTTTAAAGCCGATGCTTTGTTCGTAGATGCGGCTCCAGGCGATGTGTACACGGTTCAAGTTAATACGGCTTGTGGTTCCTTTGTATACTTTGCAGTGCTCGCTTTTATTCCGGCTTTGCAGAAATATTGTTACTCACTTTACTTAATATTCTAGATCTAGAAACTGTAACCTCACTGCGTAGCACTCGAAATGACAATCCCTTTTAGTTTGACATTCAACAATACGAGTATTAAATGAGCAATTAGCAAAATATTGTCGAGCAGATGAACTTAGTATTCAGTTAAACTATCAAAATCAAAGAGATAGTCGTTCACAGTCACCGGCGGTACATACCTTAACAGAAGCAACAAGCCCGGCTTCCCCTAATACAATCATAACTCACAACAGATAGTCGTTCACAGTGACCGGCGGTACATACCTTAACAGAAGCAACAAGCCCGGCTTCCTCTAATACAATCATAACTCACAACAGATAGTCGTTCACAGTCACCGGCGGTACATACCTTAACAGAAGCAACAAGCCCGGCTTCCCCTAATACAATCATAACTCACAACAGATAGTCGTTCACAGTGACCGGCGGTACATACCTTAACAGAAGCAACAAGCCCGGCTTCCCCTAATACAATCATAACTCACAACAGATAGTCGTTCACAGTCACCGGCGGTACATACCTTAACAGAAGCAACAAGCCCGGCTTCCCCTAATACAATCATAACTCACAACAGATAGTCGTTCACAGTCACCGGCGGTACATACCTTAACAGAAGCAACAAGCCCGGCTTCCCCTAATACAATCATAACTCACAACAGATAGTCGTTCACAGTGACCGGCGGTACATACCTTAACAGAAGCAACAAGCCCGGCTTCCCCTAATACAATCATAACTCACAACAGATAGTCGTTCACAGTGACCGGCGGTACATACCTTAACAGAAGCAACAAGCCCGGCTTCCCCTAATACAATCATAACTCACAACAGATAGTCGTTCACAGTGACCGGCGGTACATACCTTAACAGAAGCAACAAGCCCGGCTTCCCCTAATACAATCATAACTCACAACAGATAGTCGTTCACAGTCACCGGCGGTACATACCTTAACAGAAGCAAACAGCCCGGCTTCCCCTAATACAATCATAACTCACAACAGCAAACATCAATAAAAAATATATTAAAACACCGGCCAAGTGCGTGTTGGACTACGCACAAGAGTTCCGTGGTTGTAATGAATTTATCCCAAGATGAACTTAACATTGTAGTTGAAAATTATGTTCTCCCATACATTGCAGCTGCAAATGTCAGTTGGGCGACTATTACTCTTAAACTTGTAAAGCCTACTTAGCTGTAATAGTTTTTCCTTTTAATTTCCTTATATATACTACTAACGTGAATTTTTTAAACATATAAAAAAAAAACATTTAGCTGGCAAGGGGAGGTGGGGCTAACAAGGGGAGGGTTGACTTTAACAAAAATTAGCACTTCAAAGCTTAATAGTCCACAGAAGGGTCCCTGAATCGAAACATTGTTTTCAAAAACCCGAAATATTTTTAAAAGACGTATTCAACGATACTCCACACCATGGGGTAGACGACAAATAATATATAAGGTCCCATTAAAATAGGTGGACAAACTTTTACAAATCATTCAGACCACCAAAATAAGGACAATGGTAAAAAAAAAATAAGAAAAATGCATTAGATACTTAAAAAAAAAAAAAACAGTTAGCGAAAATGCACTAAACATTTTGGTTACCCAATGCATAAACACATCCATGTCTGCTATCTCCAAATTCTGATTCTACGAAATAATGGTCCAGGCGCACGTGGCCATGTCACCACACCCGCCGGTTTCATTGTCCAACTCATGCCATCTCACTCTAACATAGCCCTTCGCCGCGGGGATGCCCGGGGCGAAGGGCCGCTGACGTAAAATATGACAAATTGACAATGACGCCATTTCAGTTTTCGTCGCGCAACCGAGCCAACAGAACATGTTGCATGAAAGTCTGTGTGTGTGTTGTTACGTAGTTATCACAATCGACAACAATGCCTTATTACGAGTACAGCAACCAAGAATACTTGGAAATGGTCCTGTGTTATCGTGAGTGTAACGAAAGCTTACGACAAGCCCAAATCCTTTATCAAGAAAGATTTGGAAGGCGGCCGAGCCTCACCATAATCCTGAGAGCAGTACAGCGCCATCGTGAATATGGCACCTTCATGCCACCAGCGGTTGACGCAGGAAGACCGCGCTATCCGGTGCGTCTTGAAGAAGACGTTTTAGACTTCTTTAGAATACACCCCACGGCGAGCACTGCCGATGCCGGTCGTGTATTCAACGTCAGCGATTTTTACGTGTGGAAGCTCCTTCGTGATAAAGGCCTCCACCCATATCATTGCACTCGTGTGCAGGGCTCGGAAACCGGTTGAAATTTTTAACCGGTTACGGTCATTGACCCCAAACCGAAATCGATTTAGGTTAAGGTTTGCACTTTACCGGTTTTTACCGGTTTTTGCGGGAAACCGGTTTTTCATGAATTTTGGTTTTGAAAGTGAAAATTAACCGGTTAAACACCCCCCGCCCCCTAACTAAGCAAGTCGCAACATGAATCTACCCGCACCATTTAAGTTCTCCGGTTGTATTTGACGTCCTCAGATCAAACATTTTTTTTCCTAATGTTTTCTGGGGTACTAAATGTACTAATGTCACTATAACTTGTTGGAAGTGTTAAAAAAGTAGACGAAAAATATTTACGACTTACGGAATTAACCGGTTAATTTGGGTGTCAAAACCGTGTGTGCTTATGTAACCGGTAACCTTTGTCATTTGGGTTACATATGAACAGTTCACTTGTTTAACCGGTTAATGAGGGAACGATATATTTACCGGTATTTCATCGAAATTAACCGCTCTTTTTAAACCGGTTCAGAGCCCTGCTCGTGTGCAAGAACTGAAGAGTGAAGACTACACGCCACGAGTGACATTTTGTAGGTGGCTACTGCAACAACCCCAACGTCACATTCTCTGGACTGATGAATGTACTTTTACACGTGTTGGGTTATTTAACATACATAATTCCCATTACTGGACAACTACTAACCCAAATAAAGTGAGACCGGACCATTTCCAAACACGGTTTAGTGTAAATGTGTGGGTAGGAGTGCTAGACAATAAAGTTTTAGGGCCTGTTTCTTAACCGTTTAAACAATAATACGTACATAGACTTCTTACGTAACGATGTTGAAACAATGTTAGAAGATGTACCCCTGGTAGTCTGGCGTGACCTCTACTTCCAGCATGATGGCGCGCCAGCACACTTCGCTAGAAACGTAAGAAACTATCTCAATTCTCGGTTCGGAGACCGGAGGATTGGTCGGGGTGGTCCTGTCCCGTGGCCTGCTAGGAGCCTGGACTTGACTCCGCTTGATTTTTATTTCTGGGGTCGTGCTAAAGATTTAGTGTACGGTGAAAATGGAGACTTAATAGCCAGCGTGAATGAGCTAGTACGCGAATCACCCTCGCATTTGAAACAATAAAAAGTGAAAGTGACACTCTTTTTAAAGGTGCAAAGACACGTAATTAAACGCGCTCGCAAGTGCATCGCTCAAAACGGTAGGCACGTTCAACAATTAATGTAATTAGGTACCTATCCACCTATCGTCGTAGAGTAAGTAGTATTTATATTAATTATTGTAAATAGGGCTGATTCTAATTTTTAAGCACGACTGATTCAGTGTTTTACTGTTATCGAACTTTAAATAAATAAAAAAGATTCATAACACTACATTGTATCTACTGCGCGCTTGTTTGTTTACAACTTTCTGCATTTGCTTTAATACTTTGATAACAGTTCAGCACGCAATTAGACAGTCCAAAGCCTGGTAAAGTGTGATGGGAAATTAGAATCTTTTCTTTTCGTACCTAGACGGTTCATAATCATGTGTTTATTCACAAGGAAAGTTTATTCACCCCCAATAGTAGCCTGTTTTCGAATTGCGCGTAAATACAGAATGATGTTAAGGGTCGGCACTCATATGGCGAAGCGCAACGCAGCGCGGTCGTCGCTGACAAACAAATATTGACCTTGCTGTAGTTGACATAAGGTTGAGATTAAATAAACTTCCATTAGCTCGAAAGCGTTTCTAAGCGGAAAAAGGTGCACGTCTTAGGTTATTTATTTTCGACTTTATTTTAAGGCTCGCAATGTTGATTTTTGTTTGACACTGACAACCGCGCTGCGCAGAACCTCGCCATATGTGTCGGCCCTAACAGAACTGGCTGGGTCGTGCGCGAGTGCAAGTACCAACCCATAAGGATGGGTTTATTCTAGAGTGCCGGCTGTGGTGCCGAACAATTTATTATTTTCGATCAAAATAAAATCACTTTAATCATTGTTTTTTTTTGCTTGGATATCTTTGGTTAGACGTACTGAACGCTGTATTAAAATTTGTCCAACTATTTTAATGGGACCTTATATATCCCTACTCGTACTACTTGTAGAGGAGATTACCCAAAATTTTTTTTTAATGCATTTTCTATGCCAAGGGTAACGGTAACTCTTTCGAACAACCCGTGACCCTGGCAGGCATCAGCCCTAGTGGACCCCGTCAGTTACCTACTTCTGACATCTCTTAGCGGCGCGCGCGGAACACAACGCGCCGTCGCGACGATTGTGTTGTTCCACGCGTGTTGTGTTCCCCGCGTCGACCTGGGCCTGGTCCTTACCAGACGGCGAACTAAGTCATCGTTGGCCTCTCGCTGTAAAAAGTTGCGAAAGCGATAGCACGTGTGGTGCCGGGTGCGATGACGCGACGCGACTTTTGTCATTGTTTTGAAGTTTTTAATATTTTGAGAACAAGTTTTATTATTTAAATTTATTGATTGCTGCGATTTCATTCCCTATGATTTTGTAAATGATTAATGAATTTAGTGTTCTTTTAACAAAATGCGAATTCAAAAACTGTCGTCGAAAATGTATTTAGGTAAATACATTGAGTTTTCTGTCAAAAAGTAACTGTTTACTTCACCGTAACCAATCTCAAATTAGTGTATCTTGGAAATAAAAACAAATATTTTTGTTAGTCAAGAATACAGATTAAAATAGGTACCTACTCATTCGATTGTTTGAAACCTTCGCGTTTAATTCAACCAAGAGGTAGTCGACTGATGTCTGATGTGAATTTGACTGATGTGTAGCCCTTCCTCCCGCAGAAACATGATTTGACTGATGTGTAGCCCTTCCTCCCGCAGAAACATGATTTCATGCCTCTGTTGTGTGGTGAGACGGTACGAAGACATAATTATCAAATATGTACTACGTAAATATGTAGTTACCGAAAGTTTTGCAAATTGCAAATTAACCCGAGAATTAGTTGAAACTAAATATTAAGCATGAAAACTTTCTCTTCTTTGGTCCTTTTTCCACTATTATGATCTACCTAAATAGGGCCTTTTTTTGTTTTACTTACAACGCATGGCTGTTGCTTGACGCAAAAAGGACGGACGCAGCTGTGGTCATCATGTGCACGGGATTTTATTGTCAAAATGGTCAGATATAGGTTTTGGCGATAGTACCTAAGATAATGACAAACATGTAGCTGGTGCCATGAAAAGACAAAAACTGTTTTAGTACATGAATAATGTTGTTTGTATGGCATTTTTAGTTTTGGTAAACCGCTTAAAAACAAACTATCTTATGATATCTCACCGAGATTTCTCTTTTTAGTCGTTCACTCTTGAGAGAGTGGTCGTGGTCGATGACTCTGCATTTTCTTTGGCCAAAGCAGCCTAGATATCATCTGCCTAGCCTTTTCCCAACTATGTTGGGGTCGGCTTCCAGTCTAAGTAAGTCTGGTTGTCAGACTTTCGGGCTTCTGACTACCCGTAACGACTGCCAAAGATCTACGAATGACAACCGGGACCAACGGCTTAACGTGCTTTCCGAGGCACGGAGGGGTCTCAGTATGTAAAGATGGTCACCCATCCATAGACCAACCGCGGCAAGCATAGCTTAACCTTGATCGATCGACCTGTGCGGCTGTTATTATTTAGCCACGAGCCCCACCGAGATAACAGAACAATAATATTCGTGTCCAAGACGTTCTTCATAGGTGTTTTGAAATGAAGGTTAGACTGGGCTAAAATAAATGTTTTATGGTAATATCTCGTGTTAAAATACTCAATCGACATTAAAAATTTAATTCAGAAATTATTCGTACGACAAAAGAACAAATAACCGATAATTTGGACGCTATCTAGTGCCTTTCGATTAAACAATTTTGCATGTGGCAAGCGAATAATGAGTTAAGGAGAAAAGGTCCGGCTAAGCGCTGCGGTTATGCGCATTCATTAATATGCATAGGTGGCGCTTATGACAATTACGTACTGATGCTTGAAATATTATATGTAATAGGTGCCTACTTTTCGTATTTTAAAGGTTTTCTTACCAACTAATGATGTTTGTACTACTAACAACCATTACCAACAAGAAAATCAGCCAATCCCTCAGTTGGCCGTTTTTTTTAATACGTAAAAAATCTGTGCGCTTGCCCTAACTTTGACCCCTAGGCACGCTACTGTTCCCATTGTAATTGTATTACGCATATCGTTGTGGTAGATAAAGATTCAAACTGCTCCGTAGATAGTGTAGTATTCAAAATCAATTAGGGAAAACTAGAAGGACGAGTTACTGATAAAATGAGAGACTTCAATAATGATGTTTTAGGTATGTTAGACCTAAATACGTTTGCAGTGTACCATCTGCACGTACCTCCGCATTGCTAATAGTAGGGTATGCTTAGTACAGCTGGTACACAAACAGGCTGTGACTGCACCGACCGCGGCTGGCGCCACACGAGTACACAACGACCCTCGCTCGCTAATTGTCATCTTCTGTGATTGCTCGTCCGACGGGTGCGTGCCAACCACAAGATAGCAGGCATCTTGTGAACATGTACTTATCTCCCTCAGGTTTAAGATATCCGTCATGTCAGATTAATATCTCTGGGTTTCCAATAAGGGGGAAGTGCCAGGGTAGCCCGCGAAATTCAAATTGTCTTACGTTTTTGGAAATTTGCAGGTCTGTGTCAGGTTGTATGTCTGTGTCAGGTTGTATGTCTGTGTCAGGTTGTATGTCTGTGTCAGGTTGTATGTCTGTGTCAGGTTGTGTGTCTGTGTCAGGTTGTATGTATGTGTCAGGTTGTGTGTCTGTGTCAGGTTGTATGTCTGTGTCAGGTTGTGTATCTGTGTCAGGTTGTATGTCTGTGTCAGGTTGTGTGTCTGTGTCAGGTTGTATGTCTGTGTCAGGTTGTATGTCTGTGTCAGGTTGTGTGTCTGTGTCAGGTTGTATTTCTGTGTCAGGTTGTATGTCTGTGTCAGGTTGTATGTCTGTGTCAGGTTGTATGTCTGTGTCAGGTTGTATGTCTGTGTCAGGTGGTGCGTCTGTGTCAGGTTGTATGTATGTGTCAGGTTGTATGTCTGTGTCAGGTTGTATGTCTGTGTCAGGTTGTGTGTCTGTGTCAGGTTGTGCGTCTGTGTCAGGTTGTATGTATGTGTCAGGTTGTATGTCTGTGTCAGGTTGTATGTCTGTGTCAGGTTGTATGTCTGTGTCAGGTTGTATGTCTGTGCCAGGTTGTATGTCTGTGTCAGGTTGTATGTCTGTGTCAGGTTGTATGTCTGTGTCAGGTTGTATGTCTGTGTCAGGTTGTATGTCTGTGTCAGGTTGTGTGTCTGTGTCAGGTTGTATGTCTGTGTCAGGTTGTGTGTCTGTGTCAGGTTGTATGTCTGTGTCAGGTGGTTGTATGTCTGTGTCAGGTTGTGTGTCTGTGTCAGGTTGTATGTATGTGTCAGATTGTATGTCTGTGTCAGGTTGTATGTCTGTGTCAGGTTGTATGTCTGTGTCAGGTTGTATGTCTGTGTCAGGTTGTATGTCTGTGTCAGGTGGTGCGTCTGTGTCAGGTTGTATGTATGTGTCAGGTTGTATGTCTGTGTCAGGTTGTATGTCTGTGTCAGGTTGTGTGTCTGTGTCAGGTTGTGCGTCTGTGTCAGGTTGTATGTATGTGTCAGGTTGTATGTCTGTGTCAGGTTGTATGTCTGTGTCAGGTTGTATGTCTGTGTCAGGTTGTATGTCTGTGTCAGGTTGTATGTCTGTGTCAGGTTGTATGTCTGTGTCAGGTTGTATGTCTGTGTCAGGTTGTGCGTCTGTGTCAGGTTGTATTTCTGTGTCAGGTTGTATGTCTGTGTCAGGTTGTATGTCTGTGTCAGGTTGTATGTCTGTGTCAGGTTGTGTGTCTGTGTCAGGTTGTATGTCTGTGTCAGGTTGTGTGTCTGTGTCAGGTTGTATGTCTGTGTCAGGTTGTATGTCTGTGTCAGGTTGTGTGTCTGTGTCAGGTTGTATTTCTGTGTCAGGTTGTATGTCTGTGTCAGGTTGTATGTCTGTGTCAGGTTGTATGTCTGTGTCAGGTGGTGCGTCTGTGTCAGGTTGTATGTATGTGTCAGGTTGTATGTCTGTGTCAGGTTGTATGTCTGTGTCAGGTTGTGTGTCTGTGTCAGGTTGTGCGTCTGTGTCAGGTTGTATGTATGTGTCAGGTTGTATGTCTGTGTCAGGTTGTATGTCTGTGTCAGGTTGTATGTCTGTGTCAGGTTGTATGTCTGTGCCAGGTTGTATGTCTGTGTCAGGTTGTATGTCTGTGTCAGGTTGTATGTCTGTGTCAGGTTGTATGTCTGTGTCAGGTTGTATGTCTGTGTCAGGTTGTATGTCTGTGTCAGGTTGTATGTCTGTGTCAGGTTGTATGTCTGTGTCAGGTTGTGTGTCTGTGTCAGGTTGTATGTCTGTGTCAGGTTGTGTGTCTGTGTCAGGTTGTATGTCTGTGTCAGGTGGTTGTATGTCTGTGTCAGGTTGTGTGTCTGTGTCAGGTTGTATGTATGTGTCAGATTGTATGTCTGTGTCAGGTTGTATGTCTGTGTCAGGTTGTATGTCTGTGTCAGGTGGTGCGTCTGTGTCAGGTTGTATGTATGTGTCAGGTTGTATGTCTGTGTCAGGTTGTATGTCTGTGTCAGGTTGTGTGTCTGTGTCAGGTTGTGCGTCTGTGTCAGGTTGTATGTATGTGTCAGGTTGTATGTCTGTGTCAGGTTGTATGTCTGTGTCAGGTTGTATGTCTGTGTCAGGTTGTATGTCTGTGCCAGATTGTATGTCTGTGTCAGGTTGTATGTCTGTGTCAGGTTGTATGTCTGTGTCAGGTTGTATGTCTGTGTCAGGTTGTATGTCTGTGTCAGGTTGTATGTCTGTGTCAGGTTGTATGTCTATGTCAGGTTGTATGTCTGTGTCAGGTTGTATGTCTGTGTCAGGTTGTATGTCTGTGTCAGGTTGTGTGTCTGTGTCAGGTTGTATGTCTGTGCCAGGTTGTATGTCTGTGTCAGGTTGTATGTCTGTGTCAGGTTGTATGTCTGTGTCAGGTTGTGTGTCTGTGTCAGGTTGTGCCTCTGTGTCAGGTTGTATGTATGTGTCAGGTTGTATGTATGTGTCAGGTTGTGTGTCTGTGTCAGGTTGTATTTCTGTGTCACGATGTATGTCTGTGTCAGGTTGTACAGACGCCAGCACATCAAGCTACCCGAAACTGTCAGATTTTCCCAATCAACTTTAAATCTTAAGCTTTAGCGATAAAGTTGAAAATCTATTAAAGAAATTTGACAGATTGTAGTAGCTTGATGTGCTGGCATCTGTACGTCCGGGTCAGGTTGTATGTTGATTTAAATATGATTCGCGACCGTAACAAATATGACTTTAGAGAATTATAATCATCAACACAACCCTCTAAGCTTATATAATCACATTGATTGATATGTCACGAAATAATCATTTAATGGGATTATAACTATATCATATTTTGTGCAAGTGTTGTATACAACGTGTAACGTTAAATGCGCAAAACCTCAGACACCCCAACTGATTTTTAATTCAATTGACCTATTTCAGAGAGAAAATAAGTAATTAAAAATTTTTAAAATGTTTTATGTGCTGTTTTAGTTTTACTGGCCATTCTGATCGTTTCTTGCGTCTGCGACGACGCTTTATCGAGGGAGGAGTCGTTACCGGGCCGCTGCGCCGCGGTGACATTGGCTTGCTTGACCTATTAATATTTGGTTGTTGCAAATGAAATGGCGGATTCTTAGACATTGTATAACAGTACAGTGAATTACTCCTTAGAGTTTTAATAATTAAATAATATTGCGCAATACTAAAACTACATGTTCTAAGCTCTCCAGAAAAGTCGTATTGTTGTTTGAACTTTCGAAGAAACATCAGGTTTTTAAGTGACAGTGAAAAATGGACAAACGTAAAATTTGCCTATTGTTTTTTTAGGAATCAAATTGGGACACAGTGCCGCGGAGGCAACGCGAAATATTAATATGGCATTCGGCGAACGTGTAGCTAGCGAGAGAATAACACAGCGTTGGTTTGAACCATTTCGTTCCGGAGACACCGACTTGGAAAACGAACCGCGCGGTCATCGTGAGGTAGCCATCGATGACGATCACTTGAAGGAAATCGTCGAGAGTAACCCTCGAAAAGTACTGCAGTTACTTGAAACTGTTCTCACCAATTTGTCAGAAAAGCAACCGGCTTTAGTGAAAACATATGGTTTTATATTGCTGCATGACAATGCTCGCCCGCATATTTCTATATTAGTCATTAAAAAAATAACGGAACTAAACTTTGAGACATTGCCACATCCAGCATACTCTCCAGATCTGGCCTCAACGGATTATCACTTATTTTGTCTATTGAATCACTTTTTGGAGCAAAAACAATTCTCGGTCCAGTCTGAAGTAGAAACAGCCTTCACGAATTTCGTCGCACCTCTAAATCGAGAATTTTACAAAACCGGAATATACAATTTGGCATCACGTTGGCAAAAGTGCGTTGAAGCTGAAGGCGATTATTTTGATTAGATTTTTTTTGTTTTAAAATAGTAATAAAAATAAACATTTATCCTATCTTATCCGCCATTTCATTTGCAACAACCCAATAAATAGACACGGCAACGTTTTTAATGAAGGTTTTTTAAAAAATTTGACCTATATTAAAAAGTGGTTCAATTAATTCTGCTCATTATTCTGATCAAACTATTATATTTTCAGGTTATGCGCATTTAACGTTACATGTTGTATATATTTTTTTAAATCAATTTTATTTTGATATAAAATGTATAAAAGAAATCTAAATAATCTAAAAGTGCATGACTCATAATGCTCATTTGATCGTTTATAAAACCATAGATATTGATAAATGATAAATGATAAATGATTTATTTTCTGTAAGTAGGTTTGTACAAACACTTTTACATGTCAATCAAATTTTTTTTAAAACTAGATGAGGTCGGCGTTTCCTATCTGACTACTCTGAGAAGAAAGGCCGAAACAAACTCAGAGGTCACAGTCTCTTTTAAAGTCCAGACATAATCTTGGTCAGATCATGTGAAGACCATGTAGATTGGTGTCTGAAATGGTCTTTTGAGTAAAGAACCACACAGATTGAGCGGACCTGTCCAATCAATGCACGCATTTGTCGAAAATCGTGCAGCTTAACTCAGAGCTTGAGGAGCCTCACGATTCGACGAACAATACCAATGAAAGGACATTTGGGTAGGTCGCATAAGTTACTCAAACTGCCAGATCATGATTAAAACTAACTAAGAAGGAAAACAGAAAAAAAATGACCCACATAGTCCTCACATTCACAATAGTAATAATAAAAAAATAAAAAATACTTTACAAATTAAATATCCATGTCATTGTACTCGTATATATAAATTTCATCAATGTCAATGTGTGTATAAAAAATCCGGACATACTCTTTGAGGACCATGTAGATTGGTGTCTGAAGTGGTCTTTTGAGGGAAGAACCACACAGATTGAGTGGACCTGTGCAGTCAGTGCACGCATTCGTCAGTAACCGTGCAGCTCGACTCAGAACTTAAGGAGCTCAACGACTCGTCGAACAATACCAAGAACAGGATATTAGTGTAGGCCGCATAACCCACCCAAACTTCCAGACCATGATTAAGATGGAAACAAGACCCACATAGCCCTCACATTCACAATAATTAAAATAATATAATACTTTAAACAGTAAATGTTTACGTCATTGTATATTTAGAAAAAAAAGAAAGTGTAAAAATAGCAAAAAAAATAAAAAATAAACAACATTCGCTGTCTACACCTATTGGAGCAGCTCAATCCCAAGCTTGTTTGTCCTCAATATAGTCTCTTACAGTATAATAGGCTTTCTGGCATAGTTTTAGCTTTATAAAAGATTTAAATTTATTAAGGCTTAGTTCTTGAATGTGGCTAGGAAGTTTATTATAAAAACGTATACATTGGCATCTGAACGAGCCACCTATTTTCTTGAGCCTTGTTGTAGGAACAACAAATTTGTGTTTGTTCCTAGTATTTATGTTATGGATATCACTGTATTTTTTAAACAGATTAATATTTTTATGTGCATACAAAAGATTATCATAAATGTACTGAGAAGGCACAGTCATTATATTAATCTCTTTAAATTTGTCTCTGAGGGAGTGTCTGGGACTTAATTTATATATGGAACGAATTGCCCGTTTTTGTAGAATAAAAATTGTCTGAATATCGGCGGCATTTCCCCACAAGAGAATACCGTATGACATCACACTATGAAAAAAACTAAAGTAAACTAAACGGGCTGTCTCTAAATCAGTTAAATCACGAATTTTCCGAACGGCGTATGCTGCAGAGCTTAGCTTTTTTGACAATTTTTCTATATGGGGGCAATTTTTCTATGTGGGGTCCCATTGAAGCTTGGCATCCAAAGTTATGCCTAAGAATACTGTGGTATCTGCGGGTTTCAATTGTTCATCCTTTATGAGAACACTAGTTTCTACTTGTCTAACATGGGGTATCGTAAACTTAATATACTTATACTTATATAAACTTAAGATATTATATTGGTTAGTTTTTTATTAAATATAATTAAACTACTGTGACTAAAAGAGCCATTTTCAATTGGGTTCCTCCTATGGGGGAAACGAATCTATTAAAAAAAAAATTGCTCAATCAATTGATTTTTTTGCAAGCTACAATGTTTTCAGGTTTCACACTTGATTGACGGGAAAATTTTTAGAATTATTTTGATGTTTTTTCGTTTCTACTGCATTAAATCAATATTTGAAAAGTACAGAATCACTTAATCATTAAATTATCTATACAATGGTATAGGTATAGTTTTCTACTCTTCAAGCCCTTTCCTTTGATACCTATACTAAGAGGGTTGAAAAAAATATATAATCCGCCATCTTGGAGTGGCGGCCATATTGAATTTGGTGTGATGTTATTAACTTTATCGTTTTCTAATCTTCAAGCCCTTTCATTTAATACCTTACATTTGATTTGATTGGGTTGAGAAAAACAATTCAGAAGGAGCCTAATATCGTCATCAATGAAGTGTGGGCTCTATGGGTGTATCAAAGCGAAGCTTTCTATTCAGGAGATTACAGATGACTAGGTCTTTGATTATATAATGTCTAGATGGAGCGTCGCCCTACAATCAAAACAAATAAAACGAGCCAATAATTTCAAGCATGTGTGCGTGCAGGCGGTGTTTTACACTGTGCGTCTATGTCTCTGTGTGTGAATAATGATACCAGCTACTATAATGATACTAGCTATTCTCCCACAAATCACATATTAAAAAAGTAGACTAATTAAATAAGATGTTTTAGGTGTATGTACTCGTATTATTATTCAGTTTTAGTAGTGTCTTTTTATTAAGTAGTTACTTTCTTAAATAAATAAAAACACCATTTAATTTAATTAGAGTGGTGTGTGTGAATGTTGTATTAAATCAGCTAAGTTATGTAAACTAGTATTACAATATTTAACTTTTTAGGCAGTATGTATTTGGAAATTTGGAATGAAAGATCACAAATATTAGGAATGTAGGTATCTTTAATTACAAAATAAACAGGTTTAAGTCACACGAACAATTTTATAAGCTTATAAGAAAATTCACCTTGCTTGGCACTGCTTTCTTTGTAAGTCTACGGCGCCCTGTTTTGTTGACAGTGTACATATGCTTGCTGCGGAAGTGATCGGAACAAACTACAGTGGTTTTAGTTGGCATCTCCGCGGCTTTTTTGAATGTGATCTATCCTTCGATTACTGATAATAGGGTATTATGGTATTCTAAAAAAAAAACATGTTATCTTGATCACCATATTTTACTCATCAAAATAATGATGTTTGATAAGGGCTGATTATTCAATAGTCAGGTAACTTTTATAGGAGTAATAAAATTTGATGGTTTAATACTATTAATCAGTGCCAGTTATTAATAATGACTGAATTGTGAACATGAAGTCGGTACCAAGTAAATTGTTTACCCAGCTAATATAATAACAATTTTTACTTGGCATCGATTTCAAAATCATATAAAGAAACACTTAATAAATGAATCTTATTAAATTACTCTTGGCACCTTTGAAATCGGTTTGTTGGACCCAACGCAAAATAATAATTAAAATGGGCTCATAAACAAAAAAGTTATACGTGATCATTAAATTATTACAAAGAAGTATAGGCGAATTGAAAAAGTCCACCTCTTTTTAAATCGATTAATAAAAGTACACCAACTAAATAATATAAACGTAACCATAAACCAAGAACTAATATACCCACAAAAAAATACGTTAAGTTGGGAGAGTGAAAAAAAGAAACTGGCAACACTGATAAATTATGGCGTAATTTGGTAATCATAAAAACAAAAAATAAATATATGGTTTTTTGATTACTGACCGATGATAGGTTATGTGTTTGGTATTTTTCACCTTTCCTTTATAATTCAGGCACAGTTTAATAGCACATACCGTCATTTTATTGCTGTTATTTGTTTATTACTTAGCGCGCGTAACTTTACTTAGCGATCGTGCCGCTTCGGTGTCACTACGTATTCGTAGTGACACCGAAGCGGCACGATCGGCACTAATCGGCGGGTAAGAGCTTATAAGCCAACAGTTGGCTGGTATTTTTTGACACGTTTGCGCGCATTTGATGCTCTATCTAGACATTATATAATCAAAGGATTAGGTATATAATTGATGAATTAGGTACAGTGGCCTCCAAAAGTCCATAGGCATTCTCACAAAGCATTAGCTTGACGTTTAGTTTGACTTACGACCTTCTATTTTCAAGAATAGATACATGTATCATTATTGTCGTCAACAAGTGATTGTACTTCATAATTTCAACGTTGACACACAAGTCAAGGTGGCCTAGCGGCTAAGTGCCTGCAGATAGATGCGCGAATCAGTAAGCCGTGAGTTCGAATCTCACGCCGAATATGTAGACTTTTTGCAAGTTTTTACTCGATTGGAAGAAATGGGACAGAAATATAATATTCTTTATCTTGTTCGCTTTGTTCACACATTTTGTAAAGTTAAGAAGGTAGATCGTAAAAAACTTAATAAAGAATTTAGATTTCTGTGAGGTAGACATGAGTTTTATGAATATTTAACCGTTGTCGTTTTAGTTGTAGTTGTTGGTTAGTGACGTGTGGTATAGATAGCGGTATTGATTATTCTCAAAATGCAGGCAAATATTAGGTAATATTGAGGCGGGGGCGACGATTATTGGGCTGCATAAAAGTGGTCTTAATAGAACACAATTATCTAATGAAACCGGACTAAATGTGAGTATTTAATATTAATGAATTGTAACTTAAACTTTTATTTGAAAATACCTATTATTGGTTGACAATGGATGATTCTTTTTATTGATTAGGTATTAAGTCCATCATGAGGCCTAAAAGATAAATAATCAGTGTTTATTATTGGATTTATAAATGCAAAGTTGTAATATTTGAATAGGTAGTATATTAAATAAATATTATTATATTATATTAAAATGAAGTCACTTTAGTATTTTGTTACAGCTGCCTAATTTCACTTTTTTTTTTTGTTTTAGAGGAATATTGTAAGTCTCTGGATCAAAAGCTACGAGGCAGAGAAAGGCCGAAGTGGAAGGCCGGCGCTTATTAGCGAGGCACAGCGACGACATATGGTGGGCGAGCATGAATTTAATGGATTCACACCAACGAGACACTTTGCTGAACTATTCGACACCTCATCGTAAACTCTTCGCCGTGCCCTCCACGCTGAAGGCTTGCACAGAAGACCATCTAAGAAGCCCTTGTTGACAGAACGACATAAACAAGAACGATTACGTTTCGCACGGGATTATTTAGATTTTGACTGGAATACTACCATATTTTCAGATCAAAAGACATTTCAATCCAGCCATAAGGGTAGGCTTCATTTATGGCGCATTTATGGCAATATGTGGGGATGGATGAGTGCAGCAGGGCCAGGAGAACTAGCTTTTATGTAGTTATACAAAATATTAATATCTAAATGTTTTGTTTTTTTTATAATTAGACGGTGTAACTAAATATTTAGTAATATTAGCATATCCGTATTATTTAATGACCTTAAACAATTGAGGTTTAGTTTCAATCTTCTTTTCGTCAAGAAAATGAAAAATTAAGCTATTACCTCAATACATTTATTGTGACGTTACATTAAAAAAAACATGTTTATAAAGTCTAAATTATATATTACTTTTCAATAAACTTTACTGAATACCGATACCTCTAATAAGTGGGTATCAACAATTATATTTGTGTTATTAGAACATCCTTTCCTTGTTATGTTATTATGAACTACCTTTTGCCCGCGACTTCGTTCGCGTGGAATAGTGACTTCGGCAGATTTTTGGTTTTACCCACATAGTTAAAGAATGAATTAAAAATGGAAATGAATTAAAATGAATGAATGAATTAAAAATTAAAAAATTAAAAATTCCCACATGAATTAAAACAATAACATGAACCGAACTCGTGTAACGATCGACACCATTGCGCGATCACCAACTCGACATATAGTACTAATAGAATTATCTATACTCCGTTAGAGCATTTTCTATGTACTAAAAGTTGTATTATAGTATATTTTTCATATCTTTTTACTATTTATTTACATTTTTCCGATAAATTTTCAGTACTGAATTGATGCCGACTCTTGACCAATAGATGGCGCTGTATGTCCGGAATAAATTTTATTTTTTATTTTATTTTTTGTAATAAAAACTATCCTATGTCCTTTCTCAAGTTCCAAACTATGTCTGTACCAAATTTCACACAAATCGGTTCAGTAGTTTAGGCGTGAAGCAAAGACAGACAGACAGACAGACAGAGTTACTTTCGCATTTATAATATTAGTTTGGATTTGGATTGACTAAGTGGGTATACAAAAAAAAATCTTATGAACGGTTACAAGAGAACTTCTTTTTATCTAAGTAGGAATGTGACGTCACAATTATTGTCATCAACATTGTTAATTTTATAAATAAATAAAACGAATAAACATTTTTGTTATGATTTAGCACGACTATTTTAGTTCCACCTTCCAAAACCGAAAAAATAAATTAAATATCACATAAATACTTAAATAATAATACAATAACTAATATTTGCTTCTTATAAAAATGATAATAAGCATGAATACATTATAAATAAACATAAACCTAATAAGTTTTTACTTAACATTATTATGGTTTCAAAGAAACAAAAAAACGGCTAACAATAATAATTCAGATTCGAACTCAGACCTCATTGATCGTGAACCTGTTGCTTAGCGCAAATAGCTAGCAGCACATATTAGAAGCTTGCGAATTTTAGCAATGCTATGGTAAGAACAGACGCGTATTGTAAATGCAACAGAAATATCATGCTATTTCGTCTATTACGACGACAGTTTATTAGTGTGTGTTATCTGCGGAATGTTGAGACATCACTCGCACACGCACTGACTGTATCGCGCTCGTACTGTTCATGGCAATGTGAACTTTAGCGTGCTTATGGAGTTCTGAGTGTTTACTGTACAAGATCGTAATCTTAACTTCTCCATGAAAACAGACGAAATACAGCTGCCGCAGCCCGCATTACGCTGACGTTAACGGCATACCTCTCAAAGTTAGTGCAGACAAAGGCAGCACTATCATATAAAACACTCGAAGTGACTCAGCAGCACTGCAGGTCCCAACTGTTCCTGACAAGCTAGGAATGTTGACTCATTTCACAACTGAATTCAATTTGCTTCAGAATAAAAGGTACCAGTCAGATAATATTCATAAAGTCTTTTGAAATCGCATTCCCTTCAGCACAGCCGGAGTTATATTACGAGCTACTTACACTTATTGTGAACGACACTTAATTGAGTTCTCATCTGAGGACGTAATCACTGAAGGCCAGAAGATTGGGCTGAGGCCCATCTGGGTTAAACAATCAATTACCATTTAAAGTGCGTCTTCCTTTGTGCCCAGAGCGTTCTCTCAGGAACTAAATGTCGGCGGTACTTATCATGGAAATGAGATGAAGGTACAATCGTTAAGTTAATTATGAATACCTCTAAAGCGGCTTCAGCTAGTGTACAATAATAACAGTTATTGCTGTTCTCATATTACAGCTATCTTCATCACCAAACTAGCTTCTGCCCGCGACTTCGTCTGTGTGAAATTTCGGGTCCCGCCCCACCGCGTCGCATTTATATAGATAAATATAAATGCGTTGATATAGATGCGTACAGTTGTATACTAGTACAGTGAGCGCTCAGAAGTCTTTTTTTTTTTTAAATCTTTATTTGTTTATAGAGGGTTTGATCAATATGACCACGCCACCCTCATAGGGGCATTCTACATATGTCTACTATCTACGCTTAATACCTAGGTGTACAATTTTATATAACTTTTTGGCTGTCCTGAACAAGGGAGCAGCCAATATACTATTATACATGCCAACATTAATAGAATTAAAACCGTTTTCCATGAAATACTCACTCCTCTCAACCTCGTCTCGGACACATTCCGCTAAAATATGAGTGGTATCCTCTACCTTATCACACTCAGAACAATTGGGCGAATCACTCTTTCTCATTAAAAATGCGAAGCTATTCAACGGAACATGTCCCGAACGTAGTCTGAAAGCAGTCACAATCTCATTTCGATGCATATCTGTACCCACAAACCAAGGAAGGCAGGACAGACTATGTTGGATGGTTCTATACCAAATTCCTTTACTTAGTGACCTCTCATCAAAGTATTCTTTCCATAATTCTAAACACTGGTCGCGAACTCGATACAAGAGGTCACTAAATAAGGGAAAACATTCAATAGGTATTCCGTCCGAGATAGCCTCTTTTGCTAAACGATCTACTTCTTCATTTCCATACAATCCAATATGGGATGGTACCCATTGTAGAACAATTCTTTTGCCTTGGACCTTGCCAATAGAATCTAAAATTTTATAGGCTATCGGTGCACCTCGACAATTCGAGGTGCATTGAGCCAGGTGTTGCAGAGCGCTCCTAGAATCAGTCAGTATTAAATAGTTTCCTGATTCGAATGACTCAATGTATGAAATAGCCTCTGAGATCGCTAGTAGTTCAACGTGCATAATAGAAATTTTAGCACATGATCTAAACTTTATAGAAGCCTTCGTTTGCGGATCAAAAACCGCCCATCCCGACTCGTTGCCTTCCTGTGACCCATCCGTATAGACTGAGTAAAAATGTAAATAATTAGCATTTAGATATTGATCATAAATTTCCAGTATGTTGCTACATCTATACTGATGTTTCGGTTTGTCTATGCCATCTAAACAAGGTTTTACTACATTGGATAGGTCCACACTACTAACCTACGTGTTCAAAGAAAATCTTTCCAATTGCGTCGATGAATATAAAGTGTAGTCAATAAGAAACTCACGTACCGTCACTAATAGTGGTTTTTTTTTACGCCTCCAATATAAACTCTGACATGCCTCGGCAAGATTGTTTATCAAGACAAATATTTTACAGCCCCGAAACGAATTCACCTTCAACCAATATTTGCCGGCTAAGAGGTACCTGCGTACATATAAAGGTTGAAGGTGAAGCTCACAGTCCATCACGTGAATTGGAGTAGTCCTCACAAACCCACCAATAACGCGCATTACACTGATTTTGTATTCTGTCCAATTTGATTAAGTTACTCTTGTACCCGCTATCATATAAAAAGTTGCCATAGTCCAGTCGCGAACGAATAATAGAAACATATAGTAACTTCAAGTAATATGGATGTACGCCCCACCCAGACCCAGCAAGCACTTGAAAGATTCTCAAAGACTTTAGACATTTTCCGGCTAGTTCCCCAATGTGCTTTTTCCACCTCAGCGAGCGGTCTAGTACCTAAAGTCCACATACCTAAGTACTTAATATTATCGACTACTTGAAGAGGTATTTCATTTATTAGCAGGTGAATACATTCTCTTTTATACCCTCTCTTAAAAACGCATATTTTACTCTTTGAAGGTGAAATTTCTAAGCCTATTTTTGAGAGTAATTTCACTAAAACATTTAATGAATTTTGCACAAGATTAACACCTACTTGTATGTTATTATTTACTGAATAAAGGACAAAATCGTCCGCGTATTGGGATATCAAAACTCCGCTGCTCATAACACTTGCACAGATACTTGAAGTTATTATGTTAAAAAGTAACGGCGACAAAGGGTCACCTTGGGCTAATCCACGGCCGGTAGTTCGACATATGTAAACATTATCAATTAATACCTTCAACTTTCTTTCTTTTAAAAAATACCATAAATATTGACATATTTTAGATCCCACCCCAATTAAGTCCATTGTTTGCAATAGTGAAATTATATTTACGTTATTATATGCATTATCTATATCCAAAAAGCATCCTATGGTTGTCTTATTTTCTGTAAAACCATTTTGAATATGAGAAACTAAATTAACCAAATTGTCCATTGTAGATCGACTTTTTCTAAACCCCGTAATATATGGCGATAAGATTTGATTTCTTTCGATGAACCATTCTATTCGATTATTCAAAATACTGTGGAATATTTTACATAAACACGACAGCATTGATATCGGTCTGAGTGAAGACTGAGACTGCGGGTCGCGCCCAGGCTTAGGTATTGGAATAACTGCGATGTCCCGCCACTGATTGGGTACAAAACCGGTTGACAGAGAACTATTATACAGCGATAACAAAATATATTTGCCGTTCTCAGGGAGATATTTAATCATCGAGTACGAAATATTGTCACAGCCGGGTGACGTGTTCTTAGCTCGAATACAGCAATTAAGTTCTTGTTTCGTGATTGGCGTCTCTAATTTTGAATTATTAGAAACAAATGATAGGTCGTGAGGAGATGCATAATCGGGAGTTAGGCTACGAAGTAGATTATTGGCTCGCTCACCATCAACATGTTGTCTAGGACTTCTACGCCCTTTAAACCATTTCATTTTATGCCACATCTGACTTAGTGAAGTTGTACCGTCTATTGATGTGCAGAGATCTTTCCAGCCTTTATCCCTTGCTTTGCGCACTAAATTTTGGGACTCACATATGTTTTTATTCAGAAGCAATAGGTTATTCGGTGTAGGATTACGTCTAAAGGCTGAAAGGGCCAATCTGCGTTTTGCAGCTGATTTGGATAGGTCTGCATTCCAGTAAGGTTTGGGAGTAAAGACGTTATCAGGGTCCATGTTAAATTTTATGTAAGGAATATGAACGTCTGCTGCCAAATTTATACACTCAATAAAATTATCGTAATCGGCTTGAATATTGCCTGACTGCTTAAAGTTATTAAATAACTTTTCAAGTAAGCTTTTGTAACTATCCCAATCCGCGTTCTTAAAATTCCGTCGATAAGTATTTCTAGGTACAACATTGAAATTGGTGGATACATTAATCATTAAGTGATCACTTCCAAGGTTTTCGTTCATAATGTTCCAGTTAAATGTCAAAGCTAAATCAGAGGAAACTAACGTTATATCGGGCGCGGACTGTTGAAGTTGGTTACTGACTAACCTAACACGGGTGGATTTGCCGTCATTCAGGGTTACAAAACCGTTATCTAAAATAGTATCACAGATTTGAGATCCTCTTAAATCGGTCTTGCAAGACCAATTGGTGTGGTGCCCGTTAAAATCCCCTAAAACAACACTTTTTTTGTTTACTAAAGAAAAAACTGAGTCCCAATCTTGCTGGCTGGTACGCACGGATGGTGCACAGTACACAGCAATAATATATTCGATTTCACTACAATTGAATACTTTAACACACAAGAGTTCAATACCCTGGTTTGTGGTTTGTACGTCATAGATACATGCGTGAATTGACCTATGTACAAAGATAGCAACCCCACCATAACCATCATCCCTATCTTTCCGGTAAATATTATAATTTGTCAAGTTCAGATGGCTATCAGGCTCTAACCAGGTTTCACTAACGGCGGCAATGTGGACTTTCTCCTGTGACAAAATATTTTCAAATGTAACTAGCTTTGGCCTTAAACTCTGCGCGTTCCATTGGAGAATAGTAAATTTTACATTTTTTTTGTTATTATACATGATTTACGAAAAAAAATCTAATATCTGTTTTACTATAGGCCAATCTGAGACATTATCTACCACAACTAAAATTATCTATTCGATGTAACACCTTATAATACGTGTAACCTTAGTTAAAATAGAAGTATTTTTCAAAAAGATTATTTCCTTCAATCTTTTAATTAATTCTCCAAATTTCACTTCTCTTTCTCTCTTTTCTTCGTTTCCCTTGTTTCTTGGACGATGATTTTGCGGCTTGTTTGACTTTTTCTCCTTTGTGTATTTGTGCTTTTGTCGTTATGATTTCAACGTAAGATGCAGCTTCACGGGACGACGAGGTGGTATCTTCTACAAGCGGCGGTTTAGACACTAACGCAGGGAATGATCTGATAGACGACAGCTTAGGGGCAGCAACTGCTGGTGAACTTGGTGCTACATAAATAGTGAGGGCCCTTCTATACGTGCAATTAAACTCCGCCATAATGTCTCTCAACCTCTTTTCTTTGAGGAATGCAGGGCACCCTTTGTACAATGCCATGTGTGCACCATCACAATTAACACATTTAAATGATGTAGTATCGCAGTTGGTATGATTTTCTCCGCACTTCGGACAGACAACTTTGCTTGATGGACACCTTTTAGTTGGATGACCCAACTTCCAGCACTGCGTACACTGAGATACCGGAAAGATGTATGGATCCACCTTAATTCTCAAACCATCCACGGTTATATATGGTGGTAAAAAAGATCCTTTAAAACATAAACGAACTGCTTCGCTTCGTGACCAACCTTCTTTCGAATGACGACGGTTGAGTCGAAATATTGACACCAACTGGGCTGGTTTAGGGCACGCTATTGTATTTTGTATTTCCTCATCGGTTAGATCTAAATCCACATCCCTTATAACACCATATGACATACTCTTTTCCATAGGTCTTTGTATACGCCACCCCTTGTCAAGTAATTGTTTACAGTTCTCTAATCTCTCAGCGCTGACTTCATTTTGCATATCGAGGCGGACTTTGTATGGGTTGATGTCATTTCACCCTTAGAATATCGGTAATACCGTTATCTTTAAATAATCTGGCCAAAGCAAATTGTTTAGGCAATTGCTCACTATATGATATGTATATCTCTATTTTATCTATCTCAAGCTTGTACTTCTTTTTTTCCTTTGATTTCACCTCTGTCCATTCGCTATCATCATCATCTCCTTTTCTCTTCTCCGACCTAGTTTCGCCCTCCATTTGCATAGTATTCTCTTGGTATTGTGTCCCTTCTAAATCTCGTACTACTAGATCACTCCACGGACTGCTGCTCGGCATAGTAGTCACATCACAAGTCGCATACACATGACCTTCCTTACTTTCATTCATCGTGTAGAATTAAAAAACTTCGTTACTTCGTTAGCTAATGCGCGCAGCGAGTGATGCTCAGAAGTCTTTAAGCACGCTAAAGCTCACATTGCCATGAACAGTACGAGCGCGATACAGTCAGTGCGTGTGCGAGTGATGTCTCAACATTCCACAGATAACACACACTAATGAACTGTCGTCGCAATATGCGAAATAGCATGATATTTCTGTTGCATATACAATTAAATACGCGTCTGTTCTTACTATAGCACTGCTAAGCAACAGATTTACGATCAATAAGGTCTGAGTTCGAATCTTAATTAACTGTTAGCTGTTTTTTTTTGTTTCTTTGAAACCATAATAATGTTAAGTAAAAACTTATTCTGTTTATGTTTATTTATTGCTTAACATCATTTTTTATACCAAGCAAATATTAGTTATTGTATTATTATTTAAGTATTTATGTGATTTTAAATTTATTTTTTCGGATTTGGAGGGTGGAAATAAAATAGTCGTTCTTAATGATAACAAAAATGTTTATTCGTTTTATTTATTTATAAAATTAACAATTTTGATGATAAGAATTGTGACGTCACATTCCTACTTAGATAAAAGAAGTTCTCTTGCAACCGTTCATAAGATTTTTTTCTTGTATACCCACTTAGTCAATTCATAATAAGTATAACATAACAAGGAAAGAATGTTCTAATAACACAAATATAATTGTTGATACCCACTTATTATAGGTATCGGTATTCAGTAAAGTTTATTGAAAAGTAATATAGGATTTACACTTTATTAACATGTTTTTTTTTAATGTAACGTCACAATAATTGTATTGAGGTAATAGCTTAAGTGTTCATTTTCTTGACGAAAAGAAGATTGAAACTAAACCTCAATTATTTAAGGTCATTAAATAATTACGGATATGTTAATATTACTAAATATTTAGTTACACCGTCTAATTATAAAAACCAAAACATTTACCTAGGTATTAATATTTTGTATAACCTCCATTATTGTCAAGTAGACGTATGCGCATAGACCCTACATAAAAGCCAGTTCTCGTGGCCCTGCTGCACTCGTCCATCCCCACATGACCTGACTCTGTATTAGGGATTACGTTTTTATCACACCAGCGAGTGTTATCCTTGCGCCATAAACAAAGCCTACCGTTTTGACTGGATATAAATGTCTTTTCATCTGAAAATATGGTAGTATTCCAGTCGAAATCTAAATAATCCCGTGCGAAACGTAATCGTTCTTGTTTATGCATTTCTGACAACAAGGGCTTCATAGCTGGTCTTCTGTGATGCAAGCCTTCAGCGTGGAGGGCACGGCGAACAATTTGCGATGAGGTGTCGAATAGTTCGGCAAAGTGTCTCGTTGGTGTGAATCCATTAAATTCATACTCGCCCACCATATTATGTCGTCGCTGTGCCTCGCTAATAAGCGCCGGCCTTCCACTTCGCTGCCGACTAGCAAGGCTACCCTCTTCCTCGTATCCTTTGATCCAGAGACTTACAGTATTCCCCTAAAACAAACAGAAAGTGATATTAGGCAGCTATAACAAAATACTAAAGTGACTTAATTTTAATATAATATAATAAATAATATTTTATTTACTTAATATAATATTAAAACTTTACATTTATTAATCCAATAATAAACACTAATGATTTATCTTTTACGCCTCATGCTGAGCTTAAAAATCAATAAAAAGAATTATCCATAGTCACCAAATAATCTTGTAGGTTATAACTTATGTTATTGCAAGTAGGTACACGTACTTACATTACTAGAACGATGCTCTATCACCGTTTTTTTTTTACTTTTCCTAGTATTTCGTTCCTACTTTTGTTATCCCCGTGTATAACAAAATGTAGGAACGAAATACTAGGAAAAGTCATTTCAAAGGGAATACAGAATAGAATAGAATAGAATACTCTTTGTTTTTTTTTTTTTTTTTTTAACTGCTGTACTGTGGTGTAGGTAGTACCTACCTATCAGAGCAACAGGCAATAAATTAAAACCACATTTACACGGTGCAAGTTTCTGAAGTGTACCAGAGCAATCATCGCTTGTACGCACGTTCAATTATGGCCATTCAAGAATTGCATGCAAGTGTCTACACGCGCGCGATTTCCACAAAATGACATAGAATATTGAATGCAAGTTTTGCCATTCAATAATTGCGTGCAATTTCTGTTTACATCCAGGCAACTACGGTTCACGATAACAAAGAAGATTTTGATGACTAACTACTAACATGTTTAGTACTACATTCATCAACAACTTTTACCTACATAGAAATCTTATGTGTCGTGCATGTGAAGGGGAAACATCCACGGGAAACATCTCATGAGTTTACTCTAGAAGAGATATTTATATGACGATGAGAAAATGACACAAACACATAGCGGCCGATATTAAAGACTAGAGACAGTTTTATATTGAGTGTAACTGCTATCAGACATGTTCGCCGTCTGAGACTACATTATTAAAATGTCAGTTGCAGCAGTTGTTTCTTTAGATTAAAAATGGCTTCCTTACAATGGATTCTGCATTATGGAGCTCACTTTCAATCGACAAAACAGTGAGTCTTCATAATGCTCGTGTTGTCGAGATCATGAATTCATAACGTGAGCGTCATACTAGTCGTGCGACGCGAGGAAGCGCCGGTAATGCGAGAACACGAGTATGTTTTGCATTTATTTACTAACTCGCCGCTGAGAGCGAGTAGTGATACACGAGGTAAGAAAACAACGCGGCTTCCACTACAATCATATAAAACGAGAAATGTATACACTACAGTCTTATGTAAGAGTGAACAATTCATGGTGACTTGTAAGATATTATCAATGTATTATAATTGATTTGAGAATGATGAATCCATAAGATATTGAACAGACCTATCACCCGCACAATTCTAATCCCAAACTTTGACACAATCATAAGTCCAAGACAAAGAGCTAACTTCATAATAAAGCCGAGAATATTACGAATGTCTCAACTAAATTCAGATTCCGGAGAAAGCCGATCCAATTCCCGCGCAGCGGAGCATGAAGTAACTAATCTAATGAGTTAATCGTGTGCGAGGGTGCCGCGACCGCCGCGCGCGCCTGTCGCCCTGGTAGCCGCTGCCAGTCCGCTGAGTTATGGCCCGGTTTATCATTCGCAGCGCTGCACAAACCAGTTATTGAACAAGAGAGTTTACTACATCCCACGACCTCGCTGCGATTGCTGGATTTTGAATGTAGCTTGGCTTTTTGAATGTTGAAAAAATGCATGGTTGGAATTCCTGTTTTCCTTCCATTTTCGCTCTATATACGACAATCATAGTAAACGGCGTTTTAGTGAGATTTGTGATAAACTAGCTGCGCCCCGCGGTTTCACCGGCATAAGTTTCGATCCCGTAAGAATCTTGAGATAAAAGCATCCTATGTGTTAATCCTGGTGATAAACTATCTGTGTGCCAAATTTAAACTAAATTGATCCAGCCGTTTGTGCGTGAAGAAGTAACAAACATACAAATACTCTCATAAACTTTCGCCTTAATAATATTAAGTGGTCCCAAAGCACTCTCTTATTTCTTATTATTATTCACTTCCTATTAATTTTATAATTTTATGAATTAATAATGTAGCGACAGTATTGTGATTGCAGTAAAGTTCGATGTTTTACGGCTTGAAGGTTGACAAGTTACTTTGCTAAATGTATAATTCAATGTTTTTTGCGATCAAAAACATAATTTGTAAAGAGTTGTGAGATCCATGTTATACCAAGTCGGTTAATTTATTCAGTCCCTACTTAAGGGACCTTCTGTCTTAAGTTATTACGTAATTAGCTAACCTAACAACATCTTGTAGTAAATTTTTTTTTGCATTCACATGCTCTTTTAGCTCTTTTTTGGTGTCTGGGGCAATCTCTGCTATCTACAGCTGTAAGTTTTATTTCGCGATGTGGGACAGATCTAAGCATTGCAGTATTTCATTGTTGACACATGTTTTTGTAGGTAATAAGCAAACGGTATCATCAGGAAGTTTCGAGAGGTGTTTATTATTTCAATTAATCTGTTTTCATTTGAATCGGATTTGAGAGTTATGAATCTAGTCGAGAGTGAGTCACGGTGTTTTTGTGTAGTCACACCTAATCTTATTCTATTTAGCATTTTAACAAAGTCACAATCATTGAGCTGTCGCATGTTAATAGTAAGTTCATCGTGTATGAACAGTTCAATCCACAGATTCGGCATACTGAGGTTGCAAGGACATGCCTTTGCTGATCCCCATTAAGACAGTCGTCGGTGCAATAACATTTAACGTTTTGCAAGCAAAGCATTAATATTCTAGTAACTAAGTAATTTAAGGTAGCAATAGGATTCGTATGTCATAATTGGTATTAATAAAAGGAACTTTGGAATGAGCAGTTGTTTCCATCTTCCACCTGTCCTCATGGATACATTACATGGCCTAACAACTTGTTTTCTCTTACCGGCGGAAGCTGTAAGAGATCCCTGAAAACTACAAGATGTTTTTTTCCAAACAACACATTCTGATCGTCACTTATGTCAAATATCTCAGACAAGGATAAATTAATATAATTATGTTAAAGTAACGTTGGATATCATCGACGCTTCGTCAATGATAAACAACACTACTTCTTTCAAATCTGATCTCAGAGCTTGGAGCACTTCATCAGAAAGTGGCTTGTGCTTCGGTGTGGGCTTGTGTTCCACAAGCAGCTGCAATAGTCTATGTATAGTCAATCCATTCATATTGAATGCAGCTATGCCTGTGGGAGAACTAACTGCCACTTTTTTGTTTAAATACGTCTTAACCCAAACTTTCAGAGTTTTTAAAGCAGTGTGTATACCTGCGATATTGCAGTGAGACCCAAAAGACGCCTGGAAGAAAGTGGCCACTGATCTGTGACGGACGAGAAGCGCGGAAACCGGCGCGGGCAAGCCACTTGCACCTGCCCGGTTATGATTATTAGTGTTCTTTCTTTCATGGCAATTTCGGGCAATTTCGTCTACTTGCGGACAAGGTTTATAACAAATTACCGGACGCTTTTAAAGATTTACCTTTGACAATGTTTAAAAAAAAGTTAACACAATAGTTAAAAGAAAAATGCTTTTACAATCTGAATGAATACATGTCAGATCGCGGAGAAGGGAACTAAGATAAATTATATTGGTAATTGGAGTAATTGGAATGGTAATATACCTTATAATAATTAATTAATGTTCAAATTTTAATATATTACCACTGTGACATTATACTATTTATGACATTATCAATTACAATTTATAGTGACATTTATTTTTATTATCTGACATTTTTATTAAACTTTATAGATCTGCTGAACTAATATAGATTATAGGGATAATTTGACATCTATTAATTAATTTGTTCCTTAAATACTTATTATGCATGAGACATTATTTGTTATCTGTTGTTACTGTCTATAATTTTATTTTCTATTCTGTTTTTTTGGGACCTTATAACTAAAGGAATGTAATTGTATAGGGTAAAATTAAAGATTTGCACACCATAAGTAATTATAGTTTAAGATCATACATTTGTAAACCTACATTCTGGCAAATAAATGAATTTGAATTTGAATTTGATGATCGGTCAGTCAGTGAGGGAGTGAGTGACTAAATTAAGAAATTGTGACTAGTTCTTAAACTACTGGTTCAAATTGAATCAAATCTGAAATATACAGTGTGTATACAATGCCTGCTTGGTTACTGGAAATTGAAGCTTCTGGTTTTATCCACAAAGAAGTTATAGTGGGTTCGAAAATGGCTTGAACTGTTCCGAGAAAAGGATGGTACGGCCATGCTGCTTTTTTGCTGGACTTGGCGGGGGCACTGCCGTGCCCCCAGATTTTGCCCAGGAGTTCGATCACTAAACTTAAAAGATTCAATTTGAATTCATGTTGATTACATTGTAGAAAATAGAAAAGCAAATCAACTCACTGTTCTAGAATTCAAGCTACACGATTTAAGAAACTACAATTTAGCCACTACGTGAGGCATGCAAGGATCCCAAGGCTCTCGCTCGACTGTCGGTACCAGGGGCGCAGAAATCGTAGAATATTCAATATCTACGTTATTGTGTCCCGAACATTGCGGCCACAGAGAGAAAATAATAATTGAAAGCAGCTCCTTGGAGCATTGGATGGCACTCGTGTCGAACATTGTTCCGCTGCAGCTGAATTGAATAAATTGCTGGAGAGTACTCCACTCTGTGCACCGCTTACAACAATCCAGTACAACTCTGTATGTTATTCGTTGTGCCGGGAATTGAAAATAGTAAAATACTATATATTGTTTCCGATTTAATCTGAACAAGTAACGTTTTTGTTTAAATTAAAAATGCAAGCTTCTGTTGTTATTTTGCATCTCTATAACATAACTACATTATTCTTTGGTAACCAAGCTACTTTTTTATTTGAACATTTAATGAATCTGGAATGTGACCTCGTTCGATTTCATGTTCTCGAAACTAGTTATTAATTTCGGAACCAAGAAAAATTTGTTCCCATGGTCTATACACAGTTATGATAAAAAAAAAACGACGGGTTGCACTCCGGGAGTGCCGGCAGAAGTGAAAACTTGAATATTAACGTTGTGCATTTTTGATATTTTGGAATGGTTAGGGAGTAATTTTGCACGAATTGCTTTAATTATCAATATAAAATTACTATCATTTATGTGGTAAAGTATAATATTTATTTATTTCGCTATCGTAGACAAACATGACAACCGCGCCGTAGAAAGAGAGGGGGATACTTCCTCTCCTACGTCACGCCGGCTGTCTACTCTCCATCCGTCTTACGAATTTTCGATCAGGTCACGTGTCCTGACGCGAGTTTAACATTTTTTACCCGTTACAAAAAAAGTGTACAACGCCGCTAAAGAACTTTTCACTTCAAAAAAAAAAACAAGTTAAAGACAAAAACGCTGCCACACGTAATTACTAAAAATACATAGCATTTTATAGATCCTACAGATTACGTGTAACTCAAGATATATAAAAACTGATGTCATTTTGTTACATTTTCTGGTTTATAACTCTTTAGTTGGCGTTTTCAAGAGGAAAAATAATTGTTTTATTCTCATTTGTGGTATATACACTCGAGAGCAATGAATTAGGGTCACATAAAGATACCTGAAAGTCTCGGAAACTAAGAATGCTATCTTAATTAAATAAATTATGTTTAATAGACACTTAAATGTTCCTTAGTTACTATTAGGTGTTAGGTGGTTGTTAGTTTACTATTAGGTGCGACAACGGGTCAGCCACATATGTTGAATGTTGTACATCAAAATATGCAGGGTCTGTCCGGCAAAGAGCTAGAGTTAAGTTTGTTTATGGAGAACTATGATGTTCAGGTGTTATGTTTGACTGAACACTGGTTGAAAGAACATGAAGTAGTGTTTATCAATGATGATAACTTTACCGTACAGAGTGCATTTGTGAGAAAAAGTGCTATTCGCGGTGGCTCTTTAGTTCTTGTTTCAAACAAGTTAAAATGTAAACAACGTTTAGATTTAGTGAATCTTTCAATCGAACGCACTATAGAGTTGTCTTGTGTTGAACTTGAGCGATACGTTATAATTTGCGTTTATCGACCCCCCTCTGGGGATTTTATTAGTTTTGAATCGGTAATGGAGGATTCTCTCAATAGGTTGAAATCAAGTAACAAAAGTATTATTTTATGCGGAGATTTCAATATTAATATTTTAGATGTTACTCCATTAAGTATTAGACTTCTCAATTTGTTTAGGTCTTATAATTTAATTAACTTGTTTTTTGAACCTACTAGGATCACGGCATCTTCGTCAACCTGTCTTGATAATATATTTAGTGTTTTTGATGCCAAAAACAAATTAGTCTTAACTGACTTAACGTCCGACCACTGTGGTTTATTAGCTAGCTTCCCCATGCCATTACATAAACAGCCGTGTAAAATTGAATGCAGGCCTTATACAGCTACCCGTTGCAAAATGTTTAAAAATAATATAGTTCATAGAATTACACCATCTATAGTAGAACACGAGAATCCTAATGAAATTTATGGTGCCCTTTTTGATGTTGTGCAAAAAGAGTACCAATCTACTTTCAAGACCAAAACTGTTAATATTAATGGATCCTCCGTTGGCTTTAACCAATGGGCTACTCCGGGTATTTATAAAAGTAGAGCGAGACTATACGAGTTATATGGTTTGAAAAAATACAGGTTTGACACTCCTTTCCTAGAGTATGTCAAAAATTATTCAAAATTATTTAAAAAGATTAGTGCTTTTGCTAAATCAAAATTTTTAAGCGATGCTATTAAAAATTCTAATAATAAAGTAAAAACAACTTGGAAAATTATTAACAATGAAACGGGTAAATCGGTTAAACAAGAAAAATTACTTGAGATTATGGTCGATAATAAATTAGTTAATAAAGCCGCTGACGTAGCTGAAGCTTTTAATGAGTTTTTTGCCAACATACCCATAACTACGACTCGCTCCTTAAATTCGTCCCCGTCTAAAGCTGAAAACCTTTTGCATAGTAGTGTACCTCAATGTAGTCGTTTATTTAGTTTCGAACATGTAACCCCACATGATGTAGTTACTGTTTTTAACCTACTTAAGTCTAAAAACACCGGTGACTACTGGGGCATCTCCATTAAACTTTTAAGTAATATAATAGACATCGTAGCCCCCTATCTAGCTGTTACTTTTAATAAATGTGTTGATTTAGGAATTTTTCCTGACCTCATGAAGAATAGTAAAGTCATACCTTTATTTAAATCAGGTAATAAAAACGACGTTGGCAATTTTAGGCCTATTTCCATCTTACCTGCATTTAGCAAAATATTTGAAAAATTAATACTCAAGCAGTTGCTAAGACATTTTAATTTAAATAGCCTCCTTCATAATGAACAGTATGGCTTTACAAAAGGTCGTTCGACTACAGATGCGGGTGTTGCTTTGCTGAAACACATATTCAACGCATGGGAGAGCTCGCAAAATGCTATCGGAGTTTTCTGTGATCTTTCCAAAGCCTTTGATTGCGTGCACCATGACACGCTTTTGCGTAAACTACGTCATTACGGTGTCCAAAACGAAGCTCTCAACGTAATAAATTCTTATTTACATAATAGGTTCCAATGTGTAGATGTTAATGGTGTGAAATCTTCCGCGCTGCCAGTTCAGTTAGGTGTGCCGCAAGGCTCAATACTGGGCCCATTCTTGTTCTTAGTGTATATTAATGATTTACCATTCCATTTAAAGGGAATCTGTGACGTTGTACTGTTTGCTGATGATACATCTCTTATTTTTAAAGTAGACAGGAATAGACTAGATTTTGACGAGGTAAACAGTGCACTCTCAATAGTTACGGATTGGTTTACGTCAAATAACCTAGTTCTCAATGCCAAGAAAACGAAATGTGTAAAGTTCGCCTTACCCAATGTTAGAAATCTAGGACCCAACATCGTCTTAGATAAAGAGGCGCTTGAGACTGTGAGCTCAGCAGTTTTTCTGGGAATAACAGTAGATGCCAAACTTCAGTGGGGACCACATATATCGAGCCTAGCAGGAAGGCTCACTTCGGCTGCCTACGCCGTCAGGAAAGTAAGACAATACACTGACGTTGATACAGCTCGTTTAGTATATTTTAGTTATTTTCATAGCGTTATGTCCTACGGTATTCTGCTGTGGGGCAAAGCAGCTGATATACAAAATATATTCGTCCTTCAAAAACGAGCTGTTCGAGCTATTTACCAGCTAGGTGCTAGAGTTTCTCTAAGAGATTTATTTAAAGATATTGGTATTCTCACGGTTGCATCACAATTCATATTTGCCAACATCATATATATTAGGCAAAATATACACTTGTATACTAAAAACAGTGATGTTCACAATGTTAACACCAGAAATAAGGACAAACTACGTGCTCCCTTTCACCGGCTTCATAAGGTTCATAACTCATTTGTTGGGCTTGGTATAGCCTTTTATAACAAGCTACCCTCTTCTTTGCTAGATTTGCCTTTTAATGCATTTAAAGCTCAAGTAAAATCCAACCTTTGTTCAAAGGCATACTACTCCATCAACGACTACTTAAACGATAAGAATAGTTGGTCGCCCTGATTAACTCAAGACAATGTTTATGTTCTTTCTCCAGAATTAGATTACTGATAGGTTATTATACTATGAGCTCATTATACAATTGTTTTTATTGGGCTGTATAAGTCAAATCAGTTTAGTTTTATTTTTATTATATTATTGACATAATCAACCTATTTAAATGTTTTCTAATGAGTTGATTGCAATATGTGGTTAGCTAGTGACCTCGACGATTGATCATATTATTCTTACCTGAGCAACCGGCAGCAAGTTCGTCATGCTCCCTCAGATGTCACTGCTTGCGGTAGCGTCGGGGGTCGGGTTGCCTCCTTCCCTCAAATATGGCGAGGGGGGTAATGGCTGATCTTTGCGTTATGCTCGTGAACGGGTGCTGCTTGTGGTGACTGGTCGTCTTGCTGACCATGGTTTTATTATTGTTATAATTAGTAATAACTTGTTTATTTAGTTTCCTTCGATGGTCCTAGTTTATCATTTGTGACTTCAAGCGACAGCTATGTAAACAGAACCCAGCATTGCATAAATATGTTAGCGGTCACGCCCTTCATACCTGGAGGCTTTTATTTAATTTTCATTTATTAATTTTTGCTTGAGTACCTACGTATAGTTTTTTATTGTATTTCTTGGTATATTGGCGTTGCTAGCTGACATATGGCAGATTTAGTGTCCTGTGTCTTGTAATGTTAATTGCTTTGCATACCTTGTATTGTATTCAGTCAAGTATTTTCTAACTGAACAGACAGCTGTGCTGCTGGGGAGTTTGTTGCGCCACTTCTTCTTCCCAGCGAAAGCACTAGGAAGTGGTGAAGGGCGGGCGTTTTGGGGGACTGTCTTTTGTAATTTTGACGTTCGAAAAGTGCTGATTCTCAGCCTAGTTTGAATAAATGACTTTTGATTTTGATTTTGATTTTGATCTTAAATTAAAGTAATAAAACTTCTTAGTTACCGTAAATTATTTCATTACTACGAGTATTAATCTCAAAACGGTGAAGGAAAACATCATCATCTGCCTAGCCTTTTCCCAACTATGTTGGGGTTGGCTTCCAGTCTAACCGGATGCAGCTGAATATCAGTATTTTACAAGGAGCGACTGCCTATCTGACATCCACAACTCAGTAACTGGGTAACACGATACCCCTTGGTATGACTGGTTGTCAGACTTTCGGGCTACTAACGACCGGTAACGGCTGTCAAAGATCCACGAATGACAGCCGGGACCAACGGCTTAACGTGCTTTCCGAGGCACGGAGGGGTCTTGGTTTGTGAAGATTGTCACCCATCCACGGACCAACCGCAGCAAGTGTAGCTTAACCTGATCGATCGACCCGTGCGGCTGTTATTACCTACTTAGCTACGGTTTTCTCATATAAAGCCTATTTGTAGTTACATATTATAGGGTATGTGTGGCATGTTGGTATTCAAGAAGTGGAAGGTACCGAAAAGGAAAAAAACTTTTTTATACAAAAAAAAAAACAACCGACTTCCAAAAAAACACTAAAAAGTGAAAAATAACTTTAATTTTGCAAGTCGGTGTCGTTGGTTCCACATTTTCGTTTTTTGACACCGACTTCTGTAATTAAAGTTATTTTTTAATTTGTAGTGTTTTTTTGGAAGTCGGTTATTTTTTAAAAAAATTATAATTAGTTAGTTACCGTCACAATTGCTTTAGGACGCTAGATGACGCTACGTGTCTTTCGAATCATGATTGAAATATGATCCAACTTTATGAGCATGATATGGATAAAATAATGTGTGCCAAACACATTATTATATGAAAACACATTATTATTTTATGAGCATGATATGGATAAAATAATGTGTTTGGCACACATTATTTTATCCATATCATGCTCATAAAGTTGGATGCATGGTCATAGTTTATTATAACCTGGATTTACAAATAGGATACTTTTATCCAGGTAATACGTTTCCGTGGGATAATTTCCGACCTCCACGAGGGCGAAACCGCGGACAAGAGCTAGTATTTAATATAAAGCAACCGGTCTCTCAACACACGCCTCGCTGCTGGCGACGAGAGAATGATCTCACATCCACCCACTGACCTCCATATATACAAGTACGCTGGACCTATGATAAGCCGGGCCATAGTGAGGCGATTTGATTTTCGCCATTTTGGCGCTGATCGCAGGAGTGGGTGGGAACGGAACGAATAATAGAGATGGGACAATGAGATAAAATACATCGATAAAATACATTTTCGACCATCAGCTAATACTATTTCTATGTTTCCGATAGATACAAATATCACCTCACCTCTTATTTATGTATCAACTAAATTAATACTACACAACAAAGAAGCTTACATAATCGCATTAAACCTCCAAAAACACTTTAAAAACACGGGAGACAATCCAAACAAGACAGCGGCCATTTGCAAGTTACGTCAGATTTAGTTCTCTACCCACGCATTGGGGGCGCTTCAAATAGGCACACTCAAGAGCTGTCATTTCAAAGGGTATCGTAAGTCCAGCGTACTTGAATATTATGGAGGTCAGTGCATCCACCGCATGGCAGCGACCTAGCCGCGCCTGCTCCAGCCGCCACGTAACAGGCACTTTATCACCCGCACGTGAAAAATGAAACGTGCACCACAAATGAGCTCAGTGTTCGCCTAACGGTGTCCACCCCTTTGTGTGTTGTGTCCGCTTACATGTATCTTTCTACGAAAAATTGTATGTCTCTCATTCTGTCCATAGATATGTTTGTAACAAACCTTAAGTTGGCAAAAATGCTTTTTGTAAAATGTATGTTTTTTGATCGCAAGTGTAGGTATATTCTTTTATAGTTTACTTAGCATGATTAAGTTTTAGCATAATCATTTTTTTTAATTTCAAAATTTGTAATCTATTGTTAGACGAGAACAACTGCAGACAAACTGTTATGCAGTTTGGCAGACTTATTTATGCTATTGTTAATACAGATTTTGAATAAATCAATAAATAGTTATATGCAGGGAGCCATGCACAGGAGGTTATGCCAGCACATCAAGCTACTACAATCTGTCAGATTTCTTTAATAGATTTTCAACTTTATCGCTAAAGCATAAGGTTCAAAGTTCATTGGGAAAATCTGACAGTTTCGGGTAGCTTGATGTGCTGGCGTCTGTACCTACTATGCCTTTCGTTCGAATTTTGGTTTAATTTTACTTCAGTATTTCGGGCTTGCCTATCTATTTTTGAGTTCAAGAAGTATAAAGAATTTCTCACGCGACACGATATTACAAATTAAAAAAAAAATTGCATTAATCCTTCAGTGCACTGTGCTTACTTGTGTAGCTCCTTGCACCAACCTGTACGTACCTACATCTGTGACTGTACTGCAGTTGGCTTTGACTCAAATACGATTCAGACTACACGAATGATGAAACTCGGAGCTGAATTCCGAGCACAGTTCTTAAAAGCGAAATGGACTGGATAAAATCTGGAGCCAATCCTGAGCGGTACCGACTTAAAGCAGCACAATCGTAGTCGAAGTTTCCTATAATTATTTTATAAAACGGTTTACTATATTTTCAGATGGTTCATGGTTGATGTGAAAAGATTTGATTTTACGTAGGTATTTCTTTGTAAAAAAAAGATGTATTATAGCACATAATTATAAAGCGCATAAGTTTATGAAGACTACAGTGACACCTATTAAAAAGAATAGAACTGAAAACTCATCTAGTCTGTCTAATTATCTACCAATCTCATTAGCAACAGCGCTTTCTAAAATATTTGAACGCCTCATTTCTCAACACTCAAACGAAAATAACATTCTGTTAAGTGATGCGCAGTTCGGTTTTTGACGACGCAGGTCAACCGACCTAGCTATATTTGCTCTTAAAATCATAAATATATATCACAAAAAACAGTTTGCAGTGCGTGTGCATGTTTGCGAGTTTCTTGGATTTAAGTCAAGCCCTCGATTCTATTAATTATTATATATTACTAGCGACCCGCCCCGGCTTCGCACGGGTGCAATGGAGAAACACTGATAATTTTAGAGCCATTATTTCTCGTCAAAAGTATAGGATAAAAAATGGTTATTGTGGGTTATCCCTAAGAGATAGACATATACCATCGCAGACTTTTTTGTCGACCTTTTTAAGGTGTACAATACTGTAGTACATTATTTTGATCTATCTCGACGGGTTCAGCCAGCGTTTACAATGTAAGCGCAAAAAAATGTGTTTATTTACGACATTACATTAGAAACCTCTAAAATTATCAGTGTTTCTCTACTATATTATGCATGTATTATACATATAAACCTTTCTCTTGAGTCACCCTATCTATTAAAAAAACCTCATCAAAATCCGTTGCGTAGTTTTAAAGATCTAAGCATATATAGGGACAGACAGACAGGGAAGCGACTTTGTTTTATACTATGTAGTGATTGGATAAAATGCGCGATACTAAAGGTCACCGGGATATTGTAAATGTAGTGTAATATTGGTACGAGAATCAAGCTAACCAAGTTAGATGGAGAGTGCTTATTCTAGGCCCTACAGACTTGCTTGTGGTGTAAGACAGGGGGGACTAACGTGTCCGGTTTTGTTTAATTTATAATATGTCAATGAGTCGATCAAGGAGCTGAGCTGCGCAAGAGTCGGATGCAATGTTGGCGGCATAAGCGTAAATAACTTGAGCTATGCAAACGATATGCTGCTGCTCAGACCCTCGGCCAATGGTCTTAGATTACTCGTGATGTGTAAGCAATATGCAGCTGCTCATTAGCTGATGTACAATGTTCAGAAAAATGAAGTTATGATTTCGAAATATGGAAAGGGACCTGATACTGTATTACCCATCACTTTAGCTAATTCTACATTAAAAACTGTGAGCACCTGTGAGAATCTTGGACATATAATGAATGAAAAGTTAACAGATGACAATGATTTGGAGCGACAAAGAAAGAGCCATTGTTCCAAGCAAGTGAAAGCAACACTTTTCGAGGCCTACTGCCGGCCGTTCTACACCAGCCAACTTTGGTACCAGTACACGAGGAAAGCTTACAACTCACTTCCCTGTATTCCTTTCGTATACAGTACAACAACGCGTTTCGGGCCATGTTACCTGCATTAGCGGTGTAACGCGTCTGGTATGTTCTTTGAAAACTGAAATGACTTTTTTCCACTCTGAGAAGGACGAGAGCTTCATTTGGAACACGACTGTTGAACTGTAAAATAATCCAACACTATCTGTGTGTGCGTCACACGTGTTTGCGTGTGTGCGTGTGGCCGTGTGTGCTTCTGCGCGTGTGCGTGTGCGTGTGCGTATGTGTGCGTGCACGCGTGTGTGTGTGTGTGTGTGTGTGTGTGCGCGTGTGTGTGGGTGTGTGTGTGTGTATGTGTATGCGTGTGTACGCATGCATACCTTACTTAATAATTATCCGTAAAACTATGAACGTAATTGAATTTAATGCTTATATTTTATGTCATGTATGTGTATGTATGTGTATGTATGTACAAAGTCTGAAATAAAATGATTTATTATTTCCTTCATTTAAATAATTACATTTAGATTTAAATATTAGAATACAAAAACATTTTAAAATATAAAAATTGTTCCTCACCGGTATCGGGAACAAGATCCAAGCTACCAGTGATCAGGGCTCCAGAGAGACCTTTTAACAATGCAGGCTGCGTCCAGAAGTATCAATTTTTTAATCAAGGCCTTGATCCAGCTGCCCAACGAGAACCTCCTCAGGTGTTGGTCGAGGCTCTTAGCTATTAACCCATTGGCTGTCACGACTATCGGCACAATGATCGCTGAGTCCATTATTATTATTAATTAAGTTTTTACATAACTCGGCACCATGGGGTTCCGGTCCTTTGGAAGGCATATGAGAGGCCGAAGCGTTGTGAAATGAGGCACTACCCGACGATTATCCCTGTATGCACTATGCGAGTGCACCCAAGGACAACCCTCGGTTGGTGTAGGACTATTAGAGGATATGGAAAAATACAAATTTGGATTATGGGTTTGGGTGGCTAAAGTGGACTGGTTACCAATAACTTTGGAAGAACTATGTCCCCTGCCTGACCAATGACAATAATAATAATAATAAAATTTGTTCAAGTAACTAGGACTCACAAACAATAATGGGCCCCCAGAACTGTCGCTAGCACATAGTGACGTAGTGACAATGGGGCAGCATGTCCTGAGGTGCTTATGAGGAGTGGAGAGATATTACAGAATCCCAGAGCCCGGAAGATGGTCAAGATCTCTACGAGCACTTACTGAAATACTTCCTTCCCCCAAGCACGTTTGCTCTTCCAAATCTCATGCATGCCAGTATAGGCAAGAATGAAGTGGGAGCTCTGTTCCTCGTCAGTGTTCACGCCAGCCGGCCAATAAAGGCATGCCAGAGGTGAGGAACAAGACTAATCCCGGGAGATAGGGATGCCACGAACACATTCGGTGTAGTGATCACAGCATTATCCTGTAGTTACTCACTGTATACAAGTCTGTGACAGGAGATTGTCTATTATCCATCCAGGTACAACTCCGGTCCATAATGGGTCTGTCATGTACCTACACTGTTATTATCTAGCAGCTCTAATGAACAATTTCCTCTCAATTAGAATATTTGGATGGCTGTTTTCCGCATGATGTGACCCCATCACTTCAATCTCTCCCAGAGTATGTAATTTTTCTATATACTTGCACAAATATTTACCAACAGCGCCCCCCTGTCAATGTCACCAGTGTCAAAATATCCTTGTGTCGGAAGACGTGGTGTATCTTTGAGGACAGGATATGGACGTAATTGTACAGTTAGGTAAATCCATCGTAACGATTCATAATTGTATTTTGGATTAATGATAAATCACTAACTGTAAAACAGTCTTACCACGGGGTATCGTATTACCCAGTAACTGGGTTGTGGAGGTCAGATAGGCAGTCGCACCATGTAAAATACTGGTATTCAGCTGCATCCGGTCAGACTGGAAGCCGACCCCAACATAGTTGGGAAAAGGCTAGGTAGATGATGATAAATCATAATCTGCAAAATACGACTTTTCTTGCATGTTTGAATAGGCTGTTAGGTTGCAGTTATGTTTTTACCACTATTGCGATATCAGTATCAGTTTAAACTACGTTAGTTGTGTAAACAGCGCCTGCACTCACGTACGAGCCATTAGCCACTCCGAACTAATTACGAGTGGCCGTTGTCGCACGGTGCTGATATTACCGTGCATGACGGTTTTTCTTGTTTCAGTACACAATGCACAGTAAACAGCGCTGACACATTATTGGTACAGTGATGTCCAGCACAAGTAGAAGTGCAGCTGTGCGTGTGACGCAGTTTCATAATGTTGTTGTCACCATTCAACGTTCACTTAACACATGGTACATTTTTATGATATGTACATTAATTCCCGTAGACAAAAGTTTATCTATTAGTTAATATTCTTACAAACCTACTGCGTGTGATTTGTGTTCATACAGTTCATACAATCCGGCGCTTTTCCGCCGACACGAGAAAAGAACAAGAGTTAAGAAAACTGAATTAGAACTACAATAACTCCAACAACACCGTGTAAGTATTCGTGTTCGTTTCATCTCCGCCCTCGTTAGCGCGGTATGAAGTAGCACACAGTATAGAGGGAGTGTAATAAAACTAAACTTTTAAAAATTTGCATCCGATCGCCTTATCTCGCCGCCCCTCCGCTCCGACATAATGAAACAGTTTAATTATCCTCCTTCAGCGACCGCTCCCTCCGGGCAGGCTGGGGGAGGGGGCGTGGGGGGAGCCTAAGGGTGGTGGGGGGCAGGCGGCGCGCTGACCCGGAAACGATGCGGCTCCCGGCCGGATATTAATTTCTCCACTCGAACGCACTTCGCGCAGGTGACGAACACCGGAACGCTTTTCAGCTAATTTTCATTTATGCTTTGTTTCAGGGTGTAATGCTGTCGTTCGTCACCGCCACCACGCGGTTTACCTAACACATACCAGTATTCCATAGAACACGACAGTTTCGGGTTCAATTAAAGCATAATGAAAGTAACGGAACAGTGAGCGGTCACGAGTCGGGTTCATTAATTCCATTTCCCGATAAATTGTACGTGAGCGTTACATTAACAATGCAGTAAACGTTATACACACTCGGCGATTATACTAATGCAGGGCAAACACATAGTGGAATAGACGATTGTTAGGCTAAGTACAGTGGCCTCCAAAAGTCCATAGGCATTCTCCCTAAGCAATAGCTTGACGTTCACATTGACTTACGACCTTCTATTTTCAAGAATATACACATTTGTAACTATCATCATTGTCGTCAAAGTGATTGTACTTCATAATTTCATCATTACGATACAAGTCAAGATGGCCTAGCGGCTAAGCGCCTGCATATAGATGCGTGAATCAGTGAGCCGTGAGTTCGAATCTCACGCCGACTATTTATAGACATTTTGTAAGCTTTTACTCGATTAGAAGAAATGGGACAGAAATAAAATATTCTTTATCTTGTTCGCTTTGTTCACACATTTCGTAAAGTTAAAAAGGTAGATCGTAGAAAACTAATTATAGAATTTAGATTTCTGTGAGGTAGATAAGAGTTTTATGAATAATTAACTTGATTGGAACCAACGTTGTCGTTTGGTTGTAGTTGTTGGTTAGTGACGTGTGGTTTAATAGATAGCGGTATTGATTATTCTCAAAATGCAGGCAAATAGTAATGTTGAGGCGAGGGCGGCGATTGTTGGGCTGCATAAAAGTGGTCTTAATAGAACACAAATATCTAATGAAACCGGACTGAATGTGAGTATTATATTAATGAATTGTAACTTAAACTTTTATTTGAAATTTATACCTAAGATTATTTGGTGACAATGGATAATTCTTTTTATTGATTTTTAAGCCCATCATGAGGCCTAAAAGATAAATAATTCGTGTTTATTATTGGATAAATGCAAAGTTTTAGTATTTAAATATTATATTAAATAAATATTATTATATTAAAATGAAGTACTTGTTACATTCGAGTATTTAACTGATGGATGACCCATCCTCATTTATAACTTTCGCTACCTAAGAATATCTAGATTTAAACTTTTGTTTATTAACTCGAAAATGTTGATATGTTATAATTAAGAATGTAGCTTTTGAGCCGAGAGTTAATAATAATAATCTGTTGACACAGCTGTCTAATCACTGGAGGCTCTGCGAGCTTATCGTTCATCTCTGATTCAATTGGCGCGCCCCAGAAATTAATTAATCAATGAGCAGCCATTAATTAACTATTTTATGTTTTTTTTTTGCTCCGCTGGTGTAATTGCTGAATGGCGTTCTAGTGTGAGGATAAATTTCTGTGGCGCGCCAACCTAGCTCTCAAGTAGCAATACTTGATAACTCGATTTGCATGTTAGAAACATGTTGTTCTTTTTACTATACGGTTTAAAAACGGTTCAAGATATGTAAAGTAAATTCAATTGAAAATGGTCACTTACCACTTACTTGGTACTTGTTAGATCAAGGATTAATTAAATCAAAAGTTTTTCTGCAGAATGGAATACAAAAATGAATTTTAAAGGTTTAATTAAGATTAAATAATAGGTATCCTTAGATCGTACATACAGTGACCTCTCAATTAGGTAGTCAAGTAAAGTAGATTTGCGAGTAACGTATTTTCGAATTTTTATTCTTGGATCTTATATTTGGAACATTTTGTCGTGTTACACCCACATGGCTAACAGGGAAAATTATAAATAATTACGTATAAAACAATTTTTCTCTATGTGTAAATATTTCCCGCGCTCGCGTAGAGCGAACAATCCTTCATCCTCGTTCATATACTCGGAGAAACAATCAGAGCGAGGGAGCAGTTCCTCCGACGAGATAAACCATCACGTAATAAATGAAACGAGTCAACGTCTATGTACTAGATGCGAGGTGGCGGCGGCGGTCAGCAATCCTGCGGCAAATACAACTTAGAAGGTTTGTGAGTCCGAGCGTGCCACCGACGCCACCCGCGCCGCGCACCCGCCCGCGGGAAGCGAAGCAGACGCGAACTTATCTGTGTGCACTCGCCTTTACTGCCTCGGGATTTTCATTGCTCTGGGTATTGAATATTAAATAGAAGGAACCGGTATTAGTCGCTTCGGAAAGTCTTCGACACGAATATAATTTTGTTTATTTCTCCATAATGTGAAATCTTTTATCGTTTACAAGAAGGGTTCAGTGCATTGAAAATGTAAATGCCTTCCGTCACGTAGCCGATGCTACGTTTCGTAATCGAAGTTACGTCTCTTAGACGCTACGTCTCGTACTAGATGCGACGTCTCGTAGTCGATGCTACATCACATACCTACTCGATGCTATGTCTCGTAGCCGATGCTACGTTTCGTAATCGAAGTTACGTCTCTTAGTCGACGCTACGTCTCGTACTAGATGCGACGTCTCGTAGTCGATGCTACATCACATACCTACTCGATGCTATGTCTCGTAGCCGATGCTACGTTTCGTAATCGAAGTTACGTCTCTTAGTCGACGCTACGTCTCGTACTAGATGCGACGTCTCGTAGTCGATGCTACATCACATACCTATTCGATGCTGTGTCTCGTAGCCGATGCTACGTTTCGTATCTCACATTCATTTTTTTAATGCTTTTTTGAATTCCCATAGTGAATTTATCAGTATGGGTATTTAAAAAAAGTATTTTAAGTACTGATTACCATTATTCATCCGTTGGTAATGGGGTTATTGGGTGACACATTTCGGGTGTCCCTTCTGAAGGGTCCGACGCGACGGGTCCTATCCTGATGATAAGGGCGCGCGTCCGTCCCTCGCGCGTCGTAAATAATTTAAATGAAAAACGTTGACGTGATTATTAAACAGCTCGCCCCTGTGACGTCAACGTTTTTATTATTAGAACATTCAATAAAAGGAAGGGAAGTATCCAAAAGCGTTTACGAAATTAATGCAATAAATATCTTTACACTGGTTTGGTTACTCTTTTGAAAGACAATTGAAAGTAATTTAAAACAGATTTTTGAACAAAACTTTTATACAAAAATCTGTTTTAAATTACTTTAAAACGAAATGACTTGTATGACAAGTGTTAGGTGATACAAGTAGGCTTCTTAGCTACATAATAACATGCACTTATTTATATTCGATATTGTATTTATTATATTGTTGATTTAATATTGTATATCATACAATATGCACAACTATAAATAAGACTTAGACAATATGCACAACTATAAATAAGACTTAGACAATATGCACAACTGTACGTAGGACTTAGACAATATGCACAACTATAAGTAGGACTTAGACAATATGCACAAATATAAGTAGGACTAAGACAATATGCACAACTATAAGTAGGACATAGACAATATGCACAACTATAAGTAGGACTTAGGCAATATGTTCAACTATAAGTAGGACTTAGATAATATGCACAACAATAAGTAGGACTTAGACAATATGCACAACTATAAGTAGGACTTAGATAATATGCACAACAATAAGTAGGACTTAGACAATATGCACAACTATAAGTAGGACTTAGACAATATGCACAACTGTAAGTAGGACATAGACAATATGCACAACTATAAGTAGGACTTAGGCAATATGCACAACTGTAAGTAGGACTTAGGCAATATGCACAACTATAAGTAGGTCTTAGATAGTATGCAGAACAATAAGTAGGACTTAGACAATATGCACAACTCAAACTAGTGTAAGCTATCGCCCGCCACCTCGCGCCGACCAGTTGCTCTCTCTGATATCACAACATCTCACAACACTTCTTGAGAACTGCGGTGTCCTCCCTCAACACGCGGTGCCAGCGAGCAGCTTGAGTACACTGCAAACTCAAGGACACTTGCAACGCTATTGGACTATCTCTAGTGGCATTCTTGCTACTTGTCTTCGAATCCTTGTGAATTATTATCTACCGCTCTTACTATTAAGTTGTAAGGTTTTGAACTGCTTAGTCACACACCTAATTAATACGAGCACCTAATTTAATCTTCTATTTCATACAAATTATAATCTAGTTAATATTTGAATTTCAGTACAAAGCCTGTGCCTTTCGCTAAAGTGGATGACGTAGGTACCAGTAAGCTCGTACTATTTGTCTTACGAGTAAAAACTCAGCCCTTTTTGCACATGACTACCGCTGGAATAAATTACCTCGCATTAGTACTGCTCCACTGTCTCTTACTAAGTCTATGTAAAACGAGCACCTCTTCTTATAGGGTAGAACTGGTATGTTTGTCTGCAGAATTTGTTTTAACATTGAATTATATCAGGTTGGCACAAAAGTGATGAGACATTTGGTTTACGTTTTATATTTTTTATTATTATTACAATACAAAAAGCTTAGTCAATGATGTAATCACCATTAGCATCTAAGACTTCTTGCCAACAATCTGGCAAAGTCTGGATGCCTTTCGCCCAGAACCCTGACGACTGTGCCTCGAAAAAGTTGTTCAACTCCACCTCTACATCAGAGAAATCATTAAATTGTTTACCCCGCAGATGTTGTTCATGGCTCTAAACAAATGATAGTCTGACGGGGCAAGGTCTGGGTAATAAGGTGGGTGGGATATCGTCTCCCAGCCCAAGTTCTCCAACTGTTGGCGAACGGCAGATGCGACGTGAGGTCGAGCGTTATCGTGTAGTAAAGCTACATTGACTCGTCTTCGTCGTTTTTTCTTGATAGCAGCAGATAGTTTGGTGAGCTGGGTTGAATACTTGTCAGCGTTTATAGTTTCATTGTGTCATAGTTCATAAAACAGCTTTCCTTGCGCGTCCCAGAAACAGCAAAGCAGAACTTTTAAGCGGTTCTTTTGACTCAGCTTCGGTTGAGTTGGTGGTGTTTCTTCTCGAGCCAGCCAAAAAGCATGACGTGTATTGTTCTCGTAATGAATCCATGATTCATCTCCAGTAAACAGATCAGACCAAAACTCTTTACGTTGGAGTCGCAGCAAAAGTGATTGACAGATAGCGACACGGACTGCACGACTGGCGTCGTAAGGATGTGCGGTGCCCACCGAGCCAAAACTTTTCGATACCCAAGCTCATGATGACCACGGCGTGGTGACAGCAGTTAACTGCTTCCGCTAATTCACGAGTGGTAGCATCCAGATCCGACTGCAGTTCGCGGCGTAAATCGTCATCATTCACCGTGGGTGGTCGTCCTGAGCGTGCTGAATTTCAAGGCTCCTGTCTCCTGATTTAAACCGGTCAAACATCGGAACGCCGTCGCATGGCTTGTACTTCCAGCGCCCAATGCTGTGTTGACAATAGCTACGGCTGCGGCCTGCGCACTGTGGCCTAACCAGTATAGTGTTCGAACGTGTCGCTCGACCATTTTTCTTCAAACTGACTAAACCGATCGCGAGGGCGGCTTTATATACCCCACATCACAAGTACCTAGAATATTTTACAACATTCTAGAATATTATCGAAAAAAAAATAACTTGAAACAGGAAATGTATAGAGTTTTGTAGAGTGTCTCATTACTTTTGTGCCAACTCAATAATTACAGGATAAAATAATATGATATTTATACAATTCCTAGAATCTACAAACTACTTTCATCTTTTGTTGAAATGTTTGACACTAATTTATAGACACGAATTTAAAGCACACCGCTTTATATTGAAATAATATGTAGGTTGGTAAATACAACAAAAAACAGGTACCTAAGTCAATGTTTAAGTACCAACTCCATTGCTATGAAATAATTAGGTAAGTTAATTGAAGCCAGTTCAAAATATTGTATTTAAAGGACTACGCGGCTAACAGCTAGTATTTAATGAGCTAACGATGTGGTTGAGCCGCGCCCGGCCGCCGGCCGCGGCCGGTGCCACCACAAGTGCTGCTGGGCTCCGTTTCAATATGTTGGTAATAGATTGTTCGCTGTGGTTGACTACGCGGTAATCTCCACATCGTATACATTACGTACTCACTAATTAAGTCTCTCTACATTAGGAGCTACAATGGAGCTACTATACGATGCTCATTTGTTACAGTGGTTGCACTTTTCCTTTGCATTGCATTTAGCATTGTGTTTTTCCGTTTTCCAATATCCGACAAACTTAGTCCTTCAAAAACATTTTTGTTCAAACTGGATTTGTCTCTACGTGCACAAGGTAGCACTCTTTGAAAACAGTTTGTTTGTTTGACGTTAAAAGTTATAAAAGTTGCTCTGTCTTTCCAAGTCTTGCATTGAATGCAAATTATGTAAAGTAGCGACTATCGCGGTCAGGTTACCGACACTCCGACAATCTCGCTAGCGCCATTCTAACAAGTGTTGCTCACGCTAGTATAATATAACGAAATTGAGGACTAAGGAAGGTTTTTTTTTTTGTAATCATCAAGTCACGTGGAAGCGTGGAAACGTGGAAGTTGATAATTAGATTTCTGTTTATAAGTAAAAGCCAGTTGTATTATCTTTTTGAAACTCCTGAGAAGTTGCCGATGGGAGATCTCACCGGGCACTAGGCTTGTAGATGCGCATTCATGATTGTTGTCTTAGGTAGATACATAAAAATAAAATATATCAAAATTAATTTCAATAATCGGGTTTGTATTCTTATTACTTTCAAATGCAACAATCAATAATATAATTATTTTGTTAATGTTTATTTTATTGCTAATAATTTAAGACTGTAACTTAGCAGTATTTTAAAAATCATATATAGTTCATTCTTCCTGTATAACCTACTGTGTGAACAATATTTGTACGCCTAGCTTCGTTCCAAAAACATTGTGGCACTACGTGACGTGCTGCCTTACATAGTGACACGATATTTTCGAAACGAAGTTCCTTAACGGAGCTTAAACTAGTAGAAATTTTCACGTAACGAAAAAGCGTTATTATTACATAAAATAGAAATAGAAAGAGAGAGAGATATAGTTTCAAGATTTTCGAGGGTGTTGAAGTGAGGTCATCTTGGACTTTTATTTTAAACTTCGTTACTGCCGGGGGTCCCCCGACCCCACACTTTTTAATTTATTTTATAACATCATGTAACATTATACATACAGTGCGTCACAAAAGTCTTCGTACAACTTAATGAACACTTTACCCATAAATCTTTATAAAATCTAAATAAATATAACATAAAATGATAGCGCAATCATTGCTTACTTTAGTGAGAACAAAACAAGTTCCACATATGAAAGTAGTAAGATACAAAAAATAAATAAACAAAAATAATTCCCCCCAAAAAATTCTTCGTACAGTCGAATGAACGTGTTTTGTTTCGAGCTATAGAGTCATGACGTTGAGTTACGCTGAGATTATTCAGTGGTCATTCGTTGCTGTTAAGTGAACGAATATCTGTTGCTTATATAATTATTTATTGAAATTCAATATGAAAGAAAAAAGACAAGAAATTAGTATGTGCATAAGTAAGAAATTTAATAATAAAACTAAGACAGTAAAAAAATCTTATGGTGAAATCGCTAAAATAGTGAAACAAAAGCGGTGAACAGTGGAACAGATCATAAAAAAGTTTGAAACAATAGGTACGGTATTAAATAGGCATCGATGGGGTAGACCCAGAGTACTCAATGATCGTGATATTCGTGCATTAATGAAATACATGAAAAAAAAATCGAAAGAAAAGTGCAGCAGAACTGGTGGCTGAGCTCGCGTTTGATATTAAAAAGAATGTTCAATCTGAATATTCGTAGAATTTTGAGAAGCGACGGTTACCATGCACGAACACCAAGGAAAAGGCCATTTATTTCTTCTATTAATCAGCAAAAGCGTTTAAATTTTGCGTTTACTTATAAGGATAAAGGTTTTAATTTTTGGAAACAAGTTTTATTTACAGATTAGAGTAAATTTAACATTTTTCGAAGTGGTGGGAAGTGTAAAGTATAGCGCAAAGCAAATGAACAGCTACAAAAACAAAACATAATTCCAACGGTTAAATATGGGGGAAGTGGAGTTATGGTTTGGGGATCTATGGCAACACCGGGAATTGGCAAACTAGTGCTTATGAGAGGGAACATGAATGCTTCGATGTACCTCGAGATATTGCGCCATACTTTACTTAAGAGTGCCCGTCGTTTGAAGCTGGAAAAAGACTGGATGTTATTACAAGATAGGTAATGATCCAAAACATAAATCAACAATTGTAATGAACTGACTGAAGAAAAATGTTACAAATATATTTGAATTCCCTCGACAATCACCATATTTAAATGTGATTGGACATCTCTGGAACGAATTAGATCGACGTCTACGAAAACTTAATGACAGTGTTGCTATCATCACTGATAAAAGTTCATTAAAAGAGAAACTGGGTTGATATAACTTCAGACACCACAGAAAAGTTAGTTATGTCAATGCCCAAACGATTACAACAATTGAGGCATCTGATGTTGTTGCTGGATATGGCCCCACAACGTCTAATATATAGCCATCTGCGCAAACAACCAGAAAAGGCTTTACTAAATAAGTTTCGGAATTTATGAGTATCGGTTTTTCTTTGAAATAAAAAATCGCCCTTTTTTGGACATATAAGTACGTTCCGTCCATCACAAAAATTCCATTTGAATTTTGGTTGCCACGAAAAATATGGCTTGGGATCGAAAGGTTTCTGGCTACTTCATCATCTCGATTTAATGATCCAAGCCCAAATACCGCGGCATAAAATCTTCATTTAAGCATTGTCTAGCTATTTGTAGCTCAAATGTTCTTCTAGACATATTGAATTTTGAAGCTAAGCGCTCATCTGATTCGCAGGTTCTTATTTTGACCAAATCAACCCCTCAAACGGTGGCAGGATATTCAGATCTGACAAGAAGAGATGGAGTTTGTTGTAAAATGGTGTTAAATTTAATTTTAGTTAAAGACGTCCAAAAATGTAGCTCGTCAGTGTGGTATTATTTCTTGTAACAATAACACTGCGTGATTCCGATATCTTTCTAAAAACAGTTCTCTAAGAATGTACTTTCTGTATTGTAGACCTGGGTGACAACGAGTAGTCGAAGTCTGGGACTCCTATGGAAGAGCTTAAGTGACACGTTTTCGTTTTCTGTTAACTTTAACTCCACTGAACGTCATATCTTGTCAACCATAGCACAAAACTTTGATCCCATTGGTCTTGTTTTTATTTTGATTTTGATTTTGATTTTGATTTTGATATACCTCGGTGCGTCTGCGTCCCGTCTACAGCTGCATATATTCACTATTATCATATTAATTCTAAGTTACTGGAAATAGTCTCCTCATGTCATGTTTCTAATCAAATTGTTGAAAGTCCGATTCTGTAACCATCGACGAACGATTCTGTAACCATCTCACCGTGACAACTTGGGTGAAGTGAGCGTGGAGTGAGCTGTCATTAGGGATTAACACTATTGACACTCCTCACTTCAAGCTCACTTCACTTATGATTTCACGGTGAGATTTTTACAGAATCGACTGGAAGGTAGTTTTTTAAACAATTTAACTGATTGATAACCTGCATGAGTTTCTACTTTTAAATGAGCTTGTATTGTATTTTGTAAGTCTCTACGCCTATTAGCCTCCCGCTTACTTCTTTTTTCTGGTGTTTAGAAGTTCTGCAGCTTTTTCATAAGATCAGTAAGAAGAACTAAAATATACAAACAAGGGGCCGTTAGTATAAGGAATTCTCACCATGGTTCTTATGGCCCTTTTTGTATAATGAAAGCTGTATTTATATTGTACGCGTAACTACCTCCCCATAGTGATACTGTACCTAAGTTTTAACTCTACAAGCGAGAAATATACCACTTTTAATTGCTCAATAGCGATCACATCTTGAAGACTTCTTAGGGCATAGCAAGCTGAGCTAATTGAGCTCTCTATAGCTGTAATTCTTTTTTCCAGTTTAGGCTTTCGTCAATGTGAATACCTAAGAATTTTACGCTGTCTGCCAAGGTTATGTATTATAATTTAATACTATGTATATTTTTTCTTTGTGTCTCGACAGTTGGCGGTGTGATACCCCCGTGCCTCTAAAAGCCCGATGAGCCGTTAGTCTGAGAGTTAGTGTGAGTCTGCGCACACACTTGTGCACTATAATATCTCCCGCGCCGAAGGCTAGTCTCCGATGGCCGTCGTGGCCGAAATATGGTCTGGAGGACTTTTATTTATGTATTAAAGTAGAGGAAACAACCTATAATGATCCTGACTGACCGTCAACCGTGCTAACAATCGCCTTAATCATAACAATTTTAACCACTCCAAAGTTAAAGCTGACAGTTTGCAAGTATTAACTCGAATAACTGAGCAAGCAATACAGGTTAGTATGTGCAAGACAAACTGCCGGCGGAACTTATTGGTCTCATTCGACACACAACGCAACTCACACAGATACTTAGCGGCTGACGATAGCATCGCACTCGCCTCGTGTGGACTCATCCACTGCTCGCAACGTGCTACTAAAGCGCTGAGCGTGAACAACTCGCGGCCACAGAGGGATAATGTTGAACGTTACGTTTTGTCAATAGAGCGCAGTGTAATCAGCGATAGTTAACAACTCACCTCTCACGATCCAACTACACCGTAAGTAAACATTGTGCTTACTTGTATAGAATATTTGTTTAATTTGAATCAAATAGTACACCAAAACACACACACACACACATACATACAAACATACAGTACATGAAAAGGCCTGCGTACACCATTATATGTATAGATTCGACACCACACACCCACACATTCTCAAGTAGTCTCAACTAAAGTGCGTGACGGCCTTCATACGCACAATTGATTCCAAATTTTGCCACAACAGTGGTCAGTTTATATTGTTAGAAAGCTCTGTAAGAATTTCCTGTAATCACGCTCCTCTGTAGAAAGTTTCTCTAAGCTCGCTACTTTGAAATGTCTACTAATTGCACAACTGCTAGCAACAACAATAATTACTGTGGTTAGGCTAGTTGCACCGCCAACCAGTTGCGGTAGGCGCGTCACGTGCCGCACTCCTTATTTAATTTCTAATGCTGGGAACTTGAAGCGAAGTGTGCTGCTCAGTAAGCGTAGAACTGAACAAGTTGCATCAGCGCCCGCTACAACTACCAACTAACTTACTGCTTTGAGGAAAGAAAGAACATTATATTTTATGCTGGAGGATACCTGAAAAATGGGTGTTGACACTGCAAAGCAGGCAATCGCTCATTAATATTAGTGTTGATAATAAAGCTGCATACTTGGAGCTGATCGACATAATGGCAACGTTCTTTAACTGTCCGTGCGTCCAATAATAACAGACAACGTCATATTTTCGCTTGATTTAGAGATAAAGATGTATTCATGAAGCTTATAGCAAAAATATATGATTTTTATATAAGTCTTTCAGTATATGAATGAGTTTGGACTCTGTTCGTCTCAAGGACTATTATAGTAATGACGCGATAAAAAAGAGATTTAGTTTAGGTTCACATTACAGTACTTTAGTCCCAACTTCAGTCCCGCGGGCCTTGACTTTTTTGTTTTTATACAAGTCGTTACAAGATGGAGAAGTTACTTCGTCGCCTTGTTTTTTATTATCATCTCTTTCAATATATACTGACAATAAAAAAGGAGTTCACATTTTCTAATCACTACATAGTATAAAACAAAGTCGCTTCCCGCTGTCTGTCCCTATGTATGCTTAAATCTTTAAAACTACGCAACGGATTTTGATGCGGTTTTTTTTAATAGATAGATTAATTCAAGAGGAAGGTTTATATGTCTAATATATGCATAATATAGTAGAGAAACACTGATCATTTTAGGGGTTTCTAATGTGATGTCGTAAATAAACATATTTTTTTGCGCTCACCTACATTGCAAACGCTGGCTTAACCCTACGAGATAGATCAAAATAATGTAGTACAGTATTGTACACCTTAAAAAGGTCTACAAAAAAGTCCGCGATGGCATATGTCTATCTCTTAGGGATAACCCACGATAACCATTTTTTATCCTATACTTTTTAAGAGAAATAATGGCTCTAAAATAATATCAGTGTTTCTCTACTATGTTATGCATGTATTATATGCATATAAACCTTCCTCTTGAATCACTCTATCTATTAAAAAAAAACCGCATCAAAATCCGTTGCTTATTTTTAAAGTTCTAAGCATACATAGAGACAGACATACAGCGGGAAGCGACTTTGTTTTATACTATGTAGTGATAGTGATCAGCATTGCACCCGTGCGAAGCCGGGGCGGGTCACTAGTCCATAATAATTCACGTCTATCCTAGTGTCCTCGTGATCCCCGATCCATCCACCGAGCCACATTCCAAGCTGCACATTCATTTGAGGATCACGTGATCATGTAGCCTTCTCGTTGTGGCACTCTTTATGGGCATTATTCAGCAATTACATACGTATGCTGTTTACGTAGCGCACATAAAAGGTTATATTCAATTTCAACATACGTTTCAGGAATAAGTGTCGCCAGTACAGAAAGCAATTCGCTTTATATCAGCAATCAAAGCGTATTGTCTAGCGTATGAACCATCTCGGTGTTTCCACGAGCTACTCGTACATAAACTCGCCGAGCCAAATAAACAACGTTACAACGCCACAGATTACGTACGGGCACGGTAAGTACGGGTTTACTCGTATTACAGAAGAAGTAAGAGGACAGACACGCGTGTCCTGCTTTGGACATGGTGTATGCTAGTGCCACGCTTGTGTGCGTGCCCGCAGTGCACACAATGGCATTCGCCTGTCGGCGTACAGTCACTATTATATTCTTTCTCGCTTCATCTGAAATGAGTCGCGCTCTCGGCGTGTAATTAATTGCAATCCAACTTAACGCGAGCGCGAGGGGAAGGATCACTCCATGTAATGAGAAGAATTCTTCCACAAGCTCGTATTTACATTTGGAGATTACGTTTGCGGGTCTGTTATTCTGTGAGCTATCTACATTCAAATGTGTCACGGGAGCGAATAAAGTGTTGAAATGGAGAGGAATACAATATGAGTTTCTAAGCACGATATTGGCAAGTATATTTATTTATTTATATATACTTTACTGTACACCACAAATATACACAACATACAAAAATACATCAAACACTACAAAATATGCAATGGGCGGCCTTATCGCTAATTAATTTTGTCAAGAGTAAAAATAATCGAATTCTATTAACAAAACCGGCCAAGTGCGTGTGGACCACGCACAATGAAAGGTTCCGCAGTTGGGATGAATTTATGACATGAATAAACTTAACATTGTGGTTGAAACACACATGATATAGTTACCATTCATCGCAACTGCAAATATAAGTTAGTCAAATACTAATCGTTAACTGTTGATTATCAAGCTCCAGGTGTGCTGCTGGTGGTCTTGACTTAGTAATAAAACTACTACGATAGTGCAAGAACTGTATTATTGTACGCTGAATACGGAGACGACCGATTGTGTGCGCACGCTCAAGGTGTCGGCGAACGAGTGAGAAGGCGGAGGGAATCCCACGATCGCGGTGTGCTATGTGGCCCGTTGTGACGTCAGGAACATATTCCCCGCGTTGAAGAGAATTCTTCAAGAGTTCAAGATGAAGTTGAAGAGCCGCCACTCTAATTCAGTTTGTTTAAATCTTTCTCTTTAGAAATTATAAAGACAGCAGATCCTTCTTGCCTGCGGACATGAATCTTCCCATGTTTGACCCATACGTGCTTGAAGTCCTTCTCTTTTGCAATTGTTCTGGTTTTATTCAGCAACTTTTTGGAGTCAGAGTTGAGGTCATCATTCACGTAGACTCGGTTCATTTGGCCAACGAATCCAAGGTCCTGGGCGGATAAGGTCTTGAAAGAACGGGCAGCAGCGACAAAATCCTCCTTCACATATCTATTCAGGAAACTGACCACAATGGACTTGTCCTTAGTGTTGAATAGTGGAATCCTAGATTATGTAGTTGATCTGGGCTTTCGGAAGAGCATAATTTACTTTTTGGCAAATTTTATCCAATATATCGAACAAATTTTCGTCCTTTTTTAGGGGAATACCCTTAATTTCTAAATTATTCAGCCTTGATCTCTGGTCACTAACAGACAACTCCAACTTAACCAGATCAATGTCAGACTGAAGACTACAAATAGATTCTTGCAGATGTTCGATACCAGCCACCCTAGACTCAATGCCCGCAATCTTGACGAGTCAATAATCATCAGTCATCGAGCCGTTTACCATCAAACTCACAACTGGCCTTGAGTTCTTTGAGTTCCTCCTTTATGCATTTGACATCATCAGACAGCGTTGGCAGACCAGCCAGCTGAAGCTTGAGCTCGCGAATCTTATTCAGAATCGTTTCCAGAGACGCAGGTTCAGGTGTTGGCTGCGGAGACGGGATAGGGGTCGCTGACGGTGAGGAGATTCGGCACTTAGGACATTTCCATGCCGCTCTTCGTTCAGCTCCTAATTTTCTCCACCCAGGCTCCGTGATGTTGCGCAGACAAAATCGAGGTGCCGCTTGCATGAGGTACACTGAACACCATCATTGAATTGAGAATTGCAACTTGCACACTTCATCATAGCGTTGATAAGATAAAAGAGATTATGCCGAATAAACTATATAGTGATGAAAATATTGGTTCCCTATCCATTTGCATAAAATTTTAAGACCTAATATAATTTGGCATACTTTTGTTTGTCCTAATTATATTTTCGCATAAATTATTGGGTGTACCGGAAAGTTCTGTCGGTTTTTGTAAATAAAACTCGTGGTTAGTTCTTAAAGCTAAATACTTAAATCCCCTTTTCTGAATTTCTCAAACCATCTTTGACATGTACGTCGCAATATTATTCAATACTTTTAACGTATTGGTATAGAAAAAAAATCGAAAAATTTCTATGTACTACCAAAACCGACAGAACTTTCCGGTACACCCAATATTTACGCATAACAGCTTACGCATAATTTTTTTACGCATAATTTCTCTAATCATAATAATGATTACGCATAACATTCTAAAGCATACATTTTTTAAGCATAACACTCTAAAGCATAACTTTACTAAGCATAACATTCTAAAGCATAACTTTATTAAGCATAACAATAATAAGGCGAGTCGACGGAGCCCCGCTTTGCGGGGCCCCTATTTCTGTCTGCAGGGTTCAAAGGAACCTAACATGAAGGGGATGACCTAACGCTCAAGTAAGCGAGCGAACGAGCCCCCGTCATCCCCTTCGTGTCGTCATCCCCTTCGAACCTAACCTGTCCGAGTCAGGGTGCCCCAATTCCCGAGCTCGCTTCGCTCGCTCTTGCATCCTAATTTCTCATTGAACAAAATTATCAGTAAAAAGATGAATATACTTCGAAACTTGCATATTTACAAGAGATTGCTAAAAATATACACCTAAAATAAAAATACATAGTTAAGTTACATAATGTTATGTATTTTAACGTGGAAATTAATCATTAACGTGGAAATCCAAAATAAATACGTAAAAATAACTCAAATTTGTTTCCGTTATTTCTATTAATTGTATGCCTAAATATTATTATGCTAATAATCATTAGGCCTAGTAACGTTATGCGAATTAAATTTATGCCAAAACAAATTAGCCTTCAAGATAAGTATGCCAACATAAACTGTATGCCAAAAAAAAATATGGCAAAGTATTATTATGGCAAAACAAATTATGCCAAAATCGTTATGCCATATATAGTATATAGTATATTAGGAAAAAGAATATTATGCGAAAAGAAGGGATCCCATCTTAGATACCCACTTGTTAAAACTTATTATAGGTACGCGGTTACGCGACACAAGTAATAATTATATGCTCAACTACAAAAGAAAAAGAAAAAAAAAAACCTGTATGGTTTTCCGTTAACATTACACGCCCTTTTTCAGAAACGACACAGAATAATGACCCTCCCAACGAGGTAGTGGTCCCGCTCAGTGGACCTCTTTCAGTGGATCCTCCAGAGGTGGTAGCGCAAGCTGAAGAAGTCTCAACTCAGCTCCAGTTGAGACTGACAGCACCGTCGAGGGTGTACAAACCATTGATAATCAAACTAGTGAAGACGTTCTTCCAGACGACATTTTACAAATATTAGGAGAAGCACCTCAAAATGAAAAAACCGGCCAAGCGCGAGTTGGATTCACGCACGAAGGGTTCCGTACCATTATCTATAAAAACGGCAAAAAAAATCATGTCTGTTGTATGGGAGCCCCCTTAAATATTTATTTTATTCTGTTTTTTAGTATTTGTTGTTATAGCGGCAACACAACGTTCAGCCCAAATTCCCATACTTTCGTAGAATCGGTTTATTGCCGTTTTTATACAATTTCTCAATTGTTTCAAGGGTCTGTTTTGGGTCTTGCCACGGCTCAACTTATGGCAACCAGATGTGTTACTAGTATTGTTCGTTAAGATTAGAAGTTTGATATTTTTCAAGTTTCTTTGGAATTCGTTGAATTATTGCATTCGAACTGTACGCCGGTAATTGGCCCTAGATTGATAGAGAATTTATGTGTTCTTTAGTGGCCCGAGCCATGTGCCGGTTTCAAAATAAATATAACATTTTGTTAACAAATAGGAGTACGTGACAGGCAGTCACACCATATTGATTGTGTGCTTATTTTTTTTCGGTTTCTTTTGTTGATCTGTGCACGCATTTGTATATAATGCAAATAAAAGCTCAAGAACCATCCCATTAGCTATTCTAAGTCGCTGTAACTATATTATTATGTCGAAAGTAAATATAGACTTCCTCTTTATACCGATTACCAACCACATACAAACAGGTGATGACGAGATCATTAATGTAGCGTTGACTGATCTAGATAGATACCACCTTTTTACTTTCTTTTTTGCAGTATTTTTATGTTCTTTAACGATCAGATTTAAAAAAGTAAAATAGATACAGATAGTACAGTGAGACTGTAGATAGTAATAACAAGGCCAGGTTTGAGATGTCGGTGATGTGCGCGGCGACAAGTTGTAACATTTGCGGTGTGGCGCGCCGCCCCCTGCGCCACGTGTTTCTCTGTGATTCCCTGCGCGGCCGGTACTGTCACGTACTTGTACACTTTTATCATTTTTATTGTTTTTCCAATTAATTGTAACAACCGTACATTGATCCTAATCCCGTTCACAGATCGACAATTTCGCTGAGAAGTCTGTATCATTAAATAGCTGAAGACAGTAAAAAATCTAGTGCTCTTCTCTCTTGTATTTATTTTATACCTCACGGCACATATTATGGGTACGTGTACACAGAGGCACACAAACACATCAATTGTACTTATGTTAGTAAAAGAACACGATGGAACTAATGTCTAAAGTTAATAACGTAGTGGCGTGTTTATCAAAACAACTAGCGCCAGACTCGGGCTGAGCTAATGAGACGCCTCTCTCATTACTTTAATGGCGCTAAGATTAATTACTAAAACGCGTCTCTAGGAAACCTGTCTCGTCATAATGAGAACAATACACGTGGTACCAATTTATTATTTAAAATAGATTGGCCAACTTAAAACAAACTGCATTCCCTATCGATCTATGTGTTGTTATAACACGATAGGTCATAGGTGTCGGTGGCGTACCCCTTGCCAAGCGCTCACTACGTCGGTGTCTCCCCGGAGTCCTGAGTGAGCCCAGTAATGTATCCGTATGGCTTCACTCACACACAAACATTATTTATTTTTATTTATTTTATTTATTCCTTTACTTCAGGCAACTAAGGCCCATAGAAAAAAACAAACACACAAACTACGAACATACTTATAAACTAATACATACAAAATTATCACAAATACCTACAATACTGTAATAATATAACATAAAAATACTATAAATAAATACAACATAACACAACTTATACTACTGCACACGAAGTGTCGACGTCGTGTTTCGCTGACTGGTGTCATGTAGTCGGCCACGAAACCGGCGATACACAACACCCTTCAGCCAGAACTCTTCCTTGAGGAACTTCTCGAGATGATGTGTCGGAACACGCACCACGAACGACTTGAAGTTCGTGTTGTGACACGGCTCCAACTTCTCGACCCTCAAAGTCTAGTTGGTCTTCACACGCAGGTACTCCACGATCTCCTCAACCTTCGTGGAGTGGTGCAGCCTGGACACGTACAGCAGCGTCGTCGGGATTGCTGGACGCAGCAGCATGTTGTGTCCTGCCGGCGCGGTGCCGCACTGGTTCAGACAAGGAGGCTTCTTCTTCTTCTTCTCCACCTTGATGAAACCATCCTCGTCGCTCGTGTCCTTCCCTGGACCCTGCCTTACCAAAACCTTCTTGGTTTTAGACCGGCTTCGTTTACCCCCTTTCGGTTTTTCCGCCTGTTTTACCGTTTTATTGTTTTTTTGTGTGTTTTATACTCAACTCACTATGTAGGGGCAAGTGCGGAACATGTGGACACTTTCCAGAATTTGGAATAAAACGATTTTTATTTCTGCATTAGTTAAGTTTTTTTTTTATTTTGAACATATCACATGTCTTAGGGGATAATCAGCCTTTCTTAAACTATAATTGTAGTCTCAATATCACTTATTACTTACGAAAATAATCAACTTTCAGTAAAACAACATATTCATCCAGAGGTTCAACCGACGATTGTACCTATGTACAGTAAAATTGTACCTGTGGACGGTGTTGTACCTGGGGACGGTTCACAATAATTAGACAAAAAAAACAAAAATAAAACAATTATAGACTTCTAAAATACTTCAAACAAACGTACAACTTGTTTGAAGAGATACAAATGACTTATTTGTATGCATTACGACATTCTTCATACAAGTTTTGAGTAGATTCTTCGCTATCGTCATCATTGTCTAATACGAAGCATGCCACGCAAACGAAACCTTCACCTTCATCATCATACTCAAAGTTTTATCTGTGTGACTTCGGAACACAACAAATATGATAGCTATGATTGCAAAAAGTACATTTGAGCATTTGATTTTTGTCTTTGGAATAAGTTTTACACTTCATACATCTAACGAACGATAACTTCTTTTGTTGAATTAATTTAATTTTTTTTTCGCCAGATTTCTCAGTGTTTACATTCGAAAGTGCGTTGGAAGGACCAGGTTCAGAAAAAATATTAGCCAGCAGAGGTGTTGGATGACGTTTAGTGCCGCTAGCGTCAACTTCTGAGGAACCAGATTGTGAAAGAGCTGTGGCAGCAATTGTTGTTTTTAGAGCAGCTTTTGCGATTTTTTTCTTGTTCGTTTTCTGCACTGCGATTTTCTTCTTTTCAGCTTTTTTAAATGCTTTACCTAGAATTTCAACTTTTTCTGGCGTGTCTGTTAAAATCCTGGTTCTTCCGGGTTTTCTTCCACGTTGAGCACCTTTTCGAGGACCAGCTTTTTCGAATGGGCGGACGGTTTCGGGTGTTATTTGTGGATCTATATTCTTAAGTGGAGTTCAGAATATAGATGGGTCTGGTATCAACTGATCAACTTTCTGGAATGGCGGAACTGGTTCTGGGATGGCCTGAATAACAGAATCTCCAAATAGTTAATTTTGATCAAAGTTATCTGGATAGATTTGGCTGGAGATCTGGTCAAGCGGTTGTTGTAAGTCCAAATTAACCATCGGCTTTTCTTGATCAGTTTCGGTGACTTCAATATGAGGCTGTTCTATATGAGCATAAGAAATCTTCGTCTGAAAATATTTTTCTATTGTATGGATAAATGCCTGAAACCTCGAAGCCTTTTACGATATTTTTATATTTTTTGGTGTAAACGAGACTACATATGCTTCGCCAGCTATTTCTGCTAAATCGTAATAGGTTTACCAGGATTATTGAGCATCCATCTTTCGGCTGCTTGGCTGTATTGACTTTTAAATGATCCAAAAACCGTGCGATCTAGTGGTTGCAAATGATTGGATGTATGTGGAGGCAAAGTCAATAACACAATTCCATTCTCTCTGGCTTTGTCAATTATCTCAATGGAGATATGAGTCTCGTGGTTGTCCATTGTGAGGAGAACTGGATTTTCTTTTGTTGGTTTAACGAATTTAATAAAATGATCCAAAAACTTTTTAAAAATCGGTTCCGTTGCCCACCCTGATTGATTAGCCACACGCAAAGAACCAGGTGGAGCTCCTTTCAACATATTGTCTTTGTAGAAAACCCGTGGGAATATGAATACAGGAGGTACGGCGTTTCCAACAGCATTGATGCAACCTAACATTGTTGTATTCACTCCTCGTTCTCCTGAAGTCATCTTCCCTAGTTGACGAATCTCTTTAGGAGCCAATACTTTCTCTGGCTTGTGAACAGTGGAGATTCCAGTTTCATCAACATTATCATTAATTTTAGTAAATAACCAGCTTAAATTTAAGGACCGAAAGGACATTGTGAGCCTCTCTGTTGAGCGGACAATTGGAATAGCCTGTATAGAATTGGAGCAGTTCATTATATTGAGTGTGTACAGACCTCCTTCAGGATTGTATGATTGTTTTGAAAAGGTTATGGATGAAGTGTTGCACAAAATCTGTAATACAAACAAGTCCATCATCACTTCTGTGGAGCCGTGGAGTTTCTTGCCCGTTCTTCTCCACAGGTACCTACTTCGCTTTGGAATGGGCAACTAGCTTCATCTTTCTGACTGACTGACCCCTTGACAATTCAAAAGTGCCTATAAATGGTTTACTTGAAATAAATGCTTTGAGTTTGAGTTTGAGCTTGTGGTGATTTCAATGTTAATTTGTTAGAAAATTCTGGGTTAAGTACTAAAATCATAAGTTTGTTTCAGTCATACAATCTTGCTAACCTATTTTTGGAGCCCACTAGAATAACTCCTACTAGTGCCACATGCCTAACTATCTGAATATCTGAATAACATTTATTCAGATATTATACCAAACCACAAGGAAATGATTAATTTAATAGACTCAGATCATTGCGGACAGCTGATCACTATTCCAAATCAAAACAAAAAAGTTATTAAAAAAGATATCACTGTTAACCCAAAAACAACTAAACGCTTAGAAACATTTAAAACTAAACTCTTAAGTAAATTACCAGTTCTGTTGACTAATGATGACCCTAACAAACAATATAATGACTTTTTTAATATGTATTGCACACAATTTGATAAAACATTCATTCCAAAGACATTATCAGTCAATAGTAACGCTTCCTTCAGTGACTGGGCCACCATTGGTATACATAAAAGTAGAAAACGACTTTATGAATTATATGATGAACGGATTTGTATAAACACTGCTGAATTTAATTTATATGTTAAAAATTACTCTAAAATATTTAAAACAGTCTGTAGTATAGCCAAGTCACGTTATTTGACTTCAAAAATTAAAAATAGTAGTAACATTATTAAAATGACTTGGAATGTCATTAATAGCGAAACAGGAAGGTCTTGCAACCGAAGTAGTGACTACAGCCTTGCTATTGATGACAATGTAATTAGATCAGATTCTCAAGTCGCCGCGGCCTTTGAAAATTTCTTTTCAGAGATTCCCGTGTCAACTACTAAATCTCTAAGCTCGTCACCCACTGCTGCAGAGTCTTTACTTAAAGAAAACGTTCCAGTTGGTGATTCTGAATTTCACTTCCAATATGTCACCTGTACAGATGGAATTAAAACTTTTCACATAATAAATGTTAAAAAGACTGCAGATCTATGGGGTAATTCTGTGGATGTTGCTAAGTCAATTATAAACATTGTAGCACCTACTTTAGCTGTTATATTTAATAATTGTATTGATCGTGGTGAGTTTCCTGATCTTATGAAACATAGTAAAATCATACCATTGTTTAAATCGGGTAGTACATCAGACCCTACTAATTATAGACCTATTTCAGTACTACCTACCTTTAGTAAAATTTTTGAAAAGCTTATTTTAAACCAAATGCAAAGATTTTTTAACAAAAATAAATTACTGCATAACAAACAGTTCGGTTTTACAAGGGGTCGTTTAACTACTGATGCCGGAGTTGAACTTTTAGGACATATTTATAATGCATGGGAGGACAAATGCGATGCTTTGGGCATCTTTTGCGATTTGTCCAAGGCATTCGATTGTGTTCTTCATGAAACCTTAATCAGGAAACTTCACTACTACGGAATTCGGAACGCCTCTCTGAATCTTCTTACTTCTTACTTGAGTGATAGGATTCAGAGAGTTGATATTAACGGAAAAAGGTCACCCGGATCTGTAGTAAAAATGGGGGTCCCCCAGGGCTCAATTCTTGGCCCATTTTTATTTCTTATTTATATAAATGACTTGCCTTACCTCATAAGGGACGAACATGATATAGTGTTGTTTGCAGATGACACTTCACTTTTATTTAAACTCAAACGTCAGCAGCTGGTTACTGACAATATAAATAGTGCCCTCGCAAAAGTAGTTAACTGGTTTAATGTTAATAACCTACTTCTTAACGAAAAAAAAACGAAATGTATTAAGTTTACGATACCAAATGTTAGACAAGTAGAAACTAGTGTTCTTATAAAGGGTGATGAGTTAAAACCCGAAAATACCACAGTAATCTTAGGCATAACTTTGGATGCCAAGCTTCAATGGGGCCCCCATATAGATAAATTGTCAAAAAAGCTTAGCTCTGCAGCATACGCCGTTAGGAAAATTAGTGACTTAACTGATTTAGAGACAGCCCGTTTAGTTTACTTTAGTTATTTTCATAGTATGATGTCATACGGTATTCTGTTGTGGGGAAATGCCGCTGATATTCAGACAATTTTTATTTTACAAAAAAGGGCAATTCGTTCGATTTATAAATTAAGTCCCAGACACTCCCTCAGAGACAAATTTAAAGGGATTAATATAATGACTGTGCCTTCTCAGTACATTTATGATAATCTTTTGTATGCACATAAAAATATTAATCTGTTTAAAAAATACAGTGATATCCATAATATAAATACTAGGAACAAACACAAATATGTTGTTCCTACAACAAGGCTCAAGAAAATAAGGGGCTCGTTTAGATGCCAATGTATACATTTTTATAATAAACTTCCTAGCCACATTCAAGAACTAAGCATTAATAAATTCAAATCTTTTATAAAGCTAAAACTATGCCAGAAAGCCTATTATACTGTAAAAGACTATATTGAGGACAAAAAAGCTTGGGATTGAGCTGCTCCAATAGACAGTCAATGTTGTTTATTTTTTATTTTGCTGATTTACACTTTGGGTTTTTTTTTTTTCTTTCTTTCTAAATATCTATTTATATACAGAATGACATGAACATTTACTGTTTAAAGCCTTATATTATTTTAATTATTGTGAATGTGAGGACTATGTGGGTCATTGTTTCCGTTTTAATCATGGTCTGGCAGTTCGAGTGGTGTATGCGGTCTACACAAATGTCCTGTCCTTGGTATTGCTCGTCGAATCGTTGAGCTCCTTAAGTTCTGAGTTGAGCTGCACGGTTACTGACGAATGCGTGCACTGACTGTACAGGTCCACTCAGTGTGGTTCTTTCCTCAAAAGACCACTTCAGACACCAATCTACATGGTCCTCAAAGATTATATCCGGATTTTTATATACACATTGACATTGATGAATTTTATATAAACAATGACATGGATATTTACTTTGTAAAGTATCTTATTTTTATTATTATTACTGTGAGTGTGAAGACTATGTGGGTCATTTCTTTTTTTCGGTTTTCCTTCTTAGTTAGTTTTAATCATGATCTGGCAGTTTGAGTCATTTATGCGGCCTACCCAAATGTCCTTTCATTGGTATTGTTCGTCGAATCGTAAGGCTCCTCAAGTTCTGAGTTGAGCTGCACGATTTTTGACAAATGCGTGCACTGACTGGACAGGTCCGCTCAATCTGTGTGGTTCTTTACTCAAAAGACCATTTCAGACACCAATCTACATGGTCTTCACATTATCTGACCAAGATTATGTCTGGACTTTAAAAGAGACTGTGACCTCTGAGTTTGTTTCGGCCTTTCTTCTCAGAGTAGTCAGATAGGAAACGCCGACCTCATCTAGTTTAAAAAAATATGATTGACATGTAAAAGTGTTTGTACAAACCTACTTACAGAAAAAAAAAAATCATTTATCATTTATCATTTATCATAATAAATCGATCCTGGTGGAAAGTCGTATCGTGTCATGACCGATTCTAAGTTGTTAAAGAAATCATCGACGTTTGCCCTGTTAAAGCTAGTTGCTCTCGCTATGCTCGTTGGTTCGGGTTTGCGAAGAGATAATTCCGGGAAACGAAGTCGAAAATTACGGAGCCACCTGTTTCCTGCCATTTTGTGCTTTTTCCAGTAATTAGCAGGCAGATTTAGTTTCTGTTTAAAAATGGTGTATTGGTAAGCCAGCTCTCTACATTGTTTTGTATTTAAACCCATGTGTAGAAATGCAGCTTTTCTTAAATATTTGCACGGCAAAATTTCTTCTTCCGGGTCAAATATGTTTCTTACATAATTCTTCAATAGTTGAATGTTATTTCTCAAATCACTGTTTTCGTGTAACTTTAAATACTTAAAAATGGTTGACTTTGGTACTTTATACTTTTCAGCTACTTTTCTTAATGAATTGCCAGTTTTTGCTTCTTTTACGGCTGCTGTGAGTGTATCGGGCATATTACATTTCTTTTTAAACCAGTTTTACTGCGAGGCACTGAAAAAGTTAAACTAAACGACTGATCAGATTCGTAAGTTCACATTATGACACTTTTGTACCTGTGGACAGTCCATAGGTACACTCATATTTTTGTCCACAGGTAAAAATTCGGACATAAAAAATAAAACTGATTTAAATTTGTGGATAAAACACAAACTAAGCAAAAAACAACACAGATCATAGTGCAAACACGATCAAACCGATATTATAAGTATTATGACGATAAAACTCATGTAAATAAAGCAAAATAACTTACTTTTTGGTGCCAAAAACTTTCATAGCCGGCATGTAGACAGCCTTACAAAAAACAAACATGGCAACACGTCAAAACTATCAAACATAGACAAAGCTTTACGGTCACGTTCAAACTAGAATTTTAGGGTTACTAGTTTCGTCGGAACCGATTGTGTCCATAGGTACAAGCGTCCATAGCTAGAGCACTTGCCTTATGTTTTATCTTATTTTTAAAGTGACGTCCAATAATACAGAAATTAGGAACAGTTATACAAGCTTCATGAAATCAATGTGTCGTGTAGCTCTAACAGTGTCACATGACACCCGATAAAATCCGCCAGAGCATTCCACTCGCTTTTGTGTCATCAAAACACTGTATCGGTGACCTTTCGTAACAGAATCCTGCTTACGCTTCCACGAAAAATAAAAACATTTTGCCTTGATACAGCTGCGTTAGTGTGCCGGCGTAATATATTTATAGTCAGCGCGTGGCAGGTATGTTCACTTTCACTAATTAAATGTGTAGGTGAAGCGTTCCCGGTGGGATATCGGCGCCGAGTGACAACGCATTGTTAACAATGCGCTCGCTAGAGGGCGCCGCTCAAAAGATGACATTTTTCCGAGCAATTAGCTAATGGCAGGCGCTCCACCCGCCACACAGCACGCGGACAGCGGAGCAAGTGGCTATCACTATATTTAACTGACAGCGTTTTTAAGCCCTTTGTAGTTTACATACACATGTTTACTTATCATAAGGTTCATAACTCAATTGTTGGGTTTGGTATAACCTTTTTTAACATGCTACCCTCTTCTTTGCTAGATTTGCCTATTAATGAGTTTAAAGCTCATGTAAAATCCAACCATTTTTCAAAGGCGTACTAGGTATCATCAGCCACTACTTAAACGATAAGAATAGTAGGTCACCCTGATTAACTTAAGACAATGTTTATGTTCTTTCTCCAGAATTAGCATACTGACAGGTTATATGAGTTTATATAATTGCTTTTTTTATTTGTCTGTAGAAGACAGATCAGTTTAGTTTTATTTTAATTTCTTATTGATATAATCTACTAATTTCAATGTTTTCTAATGAGTTGATTGCAATATTTGGTTAGCTAGCACCTCGACGATTGATCATATTAGTCTTACCTGAGCAACCGGCAGCAAGTTCGTCATGCTCCCATAGATGTCACTGCTTGCGGTAGCGTCGGGGGTCGGGTTGCCACCTTACCTCAAATATGGCGAGGGGAGTAATGGCTGATCTTTGCGTTATGCTCGTGAGTGGGTGCTGCTTATGGTGACTGGTCGTCTTGCTGACCATGGATTTATTGTTGTCATGAGTAATAACTTGATTATTTAGTTTACTTCGATGGTCGTAGATTATCATTGGTGACTTCAAGTGACAGCTACGTGAAAAAAACCCAACATATGTAAGTGGTCACACTCTTTATACATCAAGGCATTTATTTGTCGTCGCAAGCGATATCAAGACGACAAAATAATCAAAATACTACTTCCGGTTGATTTCATAATATTGGTCAAACCGGAACTTAATTCTCATTGGTTGATCGGTTAGTACAGTGAACGCCGTGAGGTGGCGCTATAACTTCGCGCCATTTTCTACACGTGGACAGAGCCGATTGGAGAGCAGGCAGCATTCGACTTGCGGAGCTGACGCTGGATGGTTGAGACCATACAATCGGAACTGTCATGTTCACCGTACAAACCTTTGTTTCTTACTACTCATAAAGTGATTGTAAATTACCGAATAAACGTGACTGTGATTTGTGCTTCAAACTACGTGTTACTGGTTTGCCCGAGTACCCACCTTCCTCATGGAACCCGTACCAAGAAACTATGATGATGGCCCTAATATCGCAACGCCCACGCTCGCGCCGTCATATTTATATATAAACAAAAAAAGTTTGCATTTTTTTTTTTTTTGCTTGAGTACGTACCTATAGTGTTTATTGTATTTGTTGGTATATTGGCGTGGCTAGCTGACATATGGCAAATAATTTAATTTAGTGTTCTGTGTCTTGTAATGGGGAGTTTGTTGCGCCACTTTTTCTCCCCAGCGAAAGCACTAGGAAGTGGTGAAGGGCATTTTGGGGGACTGTCTTTTGTAATTTTGACATTTGAAAAGTGCTGATTAGGCAGAGAATCAGCACTTCAAACTTCACAGCGTCAGAATTAGTTATTTATTTATATATTAGGTCATCCCACTTCCAGTGTCATATTTTTTATTTCCAATATTTATGTATTGCACAATGGTATGTAATAGTTAATACATGTGTTGTCTTGTACAATCATGTTAGTTTAATTTGGTGTGTTGTATTGTCAAGACGTGCATTGATTTAAAATGGAAGATTTAAAAAAATCTATTAATGTAGTGGAGCAACGTATATTTCTAAAGTTTTGTGCTTTACTCAACTATTCTGGAGGAGTTGCGCACGACTTACTGGTAAAGTGTGTTGGTCGTAACGCCTTAAATAAAAGAACCGTACAGCGATGGCTTGAAATGTACAAACAAGGAAAAACCACAGCTGAAGATGAGCCGCGAGCACCTCGAACATTATCATCGACTAGATTAGAAGCAAGGGACAAAATCAAGGAAGCACTTCGTCAGTCACGTAGGGTCAGTGTCAGTGATCTCTCCACTCAACTTAACATTCCTCATTCCACTATACATAGAGTACTCACGGAGGATTTATGTCTGGTCAATAAAAGTGCAGTGTGGGTGCCCCACACTTTGAACACGGATCAGCAGGAGTTTCGTTATGAAACTGCGCGTAGCCATTTATCGTGGTATCGCCGTAAGAAAAATATACTTAATACATTCATATGCCTTGATGAAACTTGGGTCGAATTTTATACTCCTCCTCAAAGACATCAGTCACGATGTTGGGTGGAACCGGGAACTTCAGCTGAACATTTACCACGTGCAGAGCTACATGAACGAAAAATACTACTAATAGTAGCTATGGATGTCAGAGGCATTGCTTTTTGGAGAACTTATGATGAAAATACAACTATGACTGGAGAGCGATATAAGTCATTTTTAGAAGAAAGTATTCCTATTTGGGCAGACGAACATCATATAATTTTCGCACATTAAGGCGATTATTGATTAGTGTCACAAGGTTATATAGTACAGTAGTCAGTTTTTGTAAAATAATAATAATAAAAAAATATGACACTGGAAGTGGGATGACCTAATATTAGTTTGAATAGTTATTTATATATTAGTTTGAATAGTTATTTATATATTAGTTTGAATAAATGACTTTTGATTTTGATTTTTACAAATTACCAATAAATCAGATTTAAAAACGTAACGCCGAGCTAAAAATACAGTTAGTGTCCTTAGTCATTGTTCTATCTATCATCAACTTTTACGAGTCAAATCAAATCAAATGAAATCAAAATAATTTATTTGCGTAAATAAGGTAGGTACAGAGAGATCTTAAAGATAAGGTATATGAATCTCTTATTCTGCCATTAATGTCGGCGTGCAAATTTTACATACTTATTTAATATCAAAGCATTATATATTATATTAATTAAGAAATAAAAGAAATTATGAAGAATTATTATAAGTTTGAATCAGGTATGCAGTTAGAAAATATTGTATTAAATCGATTGTTATTAGGTAACAATTAATTATCTATAATAGTACCTGATATTACAATGCAGGACTTACACCTTATAATCTAGGAACTCAAGTACACTATAAAAGCATTTATCAATCAATATTTTTGTCAAGATACGCTTAAATTTAAAAAATGGGAGTGACGTAATTTTATTTGGAATTTTATTGTACAATTTAATGCACATGATAAAACTGTTGTTCGATGTGACTGTGAGATTTGTCTTGGGTTTATATAACTTGTTGGCATTATGAGATCGCGGGGCATAGTAGCTTGTCACTTTCTGAAAAAGACTCCTATGCTTGAAAACGAATAAACAAGGTCTTGCGATGAAATAGCCAATATTCTCGTTTTACCTGATATTTCTAGAGCGGAGTATTAGATAACCTATAAAAGTAGATGAGCCTACAATTTCCGTCAGTTGCGAGCACAGAGCCGCGCCAATTTGATTACTGTTTGTATCTGGCCGAGGACCATCGACGGTGCTGCGGACAAGTACACGAGTGTTTCATGTCCAGCGCTTTGTACGATTATCGTACTGAAATACTGTCTATGTCACCCCACGTTTGTGTATTTATCCTACTTAACTGAACCACGCAGGTTTGCTTGCATACATTTTGAATAAAACAATTTTTGGTTCAAGAATATATTGTTAGACAAGATAATTCTGATTCTTCCTCAATGACATTTTTAATCATTATTTTTCCTTATCCTTGTCAAAAACACTTTTACTGTTTATTTTTATTTCTTATGCTTACCTGCACGGAGTGGTATAAGATGCGACTGTCGGCAGTGTGACGTGTCCCAACGCATGCAAGCCTTCATAATTGAGAGCGGTTGTCGTTCACAAGTCGCTGAGCGCTTTAATCTTAATAATGCATAGAAGTAATACGCCGCGCGGTACTGCGAGCGCTTTCTGTCTGTCCGCGTGGCGTGGGAGCACGGCGCTCTCTACGACGGAGCAGATAGCACTTGTATGTTATGTTCGCGATCGCGTATGGAATATCATGAACAATACATTCATAAGCCATTCATTACATTATACGTCCAGTGGCCAAAAAAAAATGTGTACAACTACAGGCTCGTCGTGGTCAGTCAAAAATCAAAATCAAAAGATATTTATTCAAATTAGGCTGAGAATCAGCACTTTTCGAATATCAAAATTACAAAAGACAGTCTCCTAAAACGCCCGCCCTTCACCACTTCCTAGTGCTTTCGCTGGGAAGAAGAAGTAGCGCAACAAATTTCCCAGCAGCACAGATATCTGTTCAGTTAGAAAGTACTTGATTTTATACAATGCTAGGTATTTAATGTAATCAACATTAATAATAATAAACCAGTTATAATTACGCCATTAGATGTAGCCAGAGCAGTCCGCACGTTACCGAATTGAAAATCACCGGGTCCAGACGGACTGCATAACTTTTGTTTAAAATGGCTAATTAGTTCACACAGTCGTTTGGCATCTCAATTCCAGGCATCATTAGAGTCTGGGTCGCTACCGCAGTTTCTAACAACAGGCGTTACCCACCTGCTCCATAAGTCAGGTAGACCCACGGAACCCAAGAATTATAGACCGATCACATGTTTGTCGACGGTTTATAAACTTCTTACATACATTTTGAGAGCGAAAATTAATACGCACATTGACAGTAACTGTATTATGTCTGCCTCTCAAAATGGATGTAGGAATGGGTCCCGCGATACTAAGGAGCTACTTCTGATAGACTTGGCCATTAGCCAACAGGTTCGTCGATCCCGCAAGGATCTGTCGACATGTTGGATAGATTATAAGGAGCCCTACGACTCCATGCTACATACATGGCTCATGAATGTGCTGGAGTTGTCCAAGATTGATACAACTCTACTCGTACGCACCTTCCTTGAGTCGTGTATGGGGCAATGGAAGACGGTCCTTCGCTATCCAGGGTGCCAACAGATCCAGGGGATTGATGAGCTTGTGTGCATTAAGCGGGGAATATTTCAGGGCGACAGTTTCAGTCCACTTTGGTTCTGCTTGACCCTGAATCTCTAAGCATACTACTGGAGGATTCAGGTCTAGGCTCTCGGTTGAGAAGAGATGGTCAGGTCATATCTCACTTCCTTTGAAACTCTTTGCCCCCAAAAAATTGCGTCTGATGGAGCCACTGAAGGTAACTGAAACTTTCAGTAGTGCCATCAGGATGGAATTTGGTGTGGACAAATGTGAAGTCATGCATGTAAAGCGAGGGGAGATTATGGAATCCGAGGGAATTCAACTCTCGGATTCCATAAACCTTAGATCCCTCTCCTCATCCGAAAGCTATAAGTATTTGGGTATGTTGGAAGCGTTAGGCATCAACGATGCTGACATGAAGCAATCGTTGAAGGAACGTTTCTTTTGTCGCCTAAAGAAGGTATTAATTAGTCTTCTTTCAGGCGGAAATAAGGTGCGTGCTTTCAACGGTTGGGTCATGCCGGTTTTAAAGATAAAGATAAAGATAATTTTATTTTGCAAATATGGCTAACATAAGGATTTTTATTTTATTTTATTTATTAGGGACAACAAACAGCAGTATATTAAATATTACACATGATTGGAGTACTAAACTAATAGAATTAACAAATACACTACTCATGACGTTATCCACAGATTACCATATAAAATAATTAGCATAGGTACTGTTAATAATAACAATAAGGGAAAACTTAAAGATACTGATTACAAAGTTAAAATTATTACTCGGTTTGTTATTAAAATGTATCTCGGAGAGAATAAAATAAAGTGAAAAAAGTCTACTAATATTTGCGTCTTAACACTAGGGACAAATTAAAGGATATTAATCAGATAAAATCGGCATGCAAAAACAAGAGAAAAAAGAGAGAAACAAAAAAAAAATAAAATAAAAAGAAAGACAAACTTAAAGCTACATAAACACATGAAGTATAGGAATCAAAATTAAGTAACATCAAAACTTATGGCCGTTCCTTTAAAGTAGAAATAACTTGATTTTTAAACCTATTCTTGTTCAGAAATATAATATCAATTGATCCAAACTTTTTATTATAAGTGTCGACCAATCGGTGCAGCGGTGAGCGTCCGCCTGAGTTGCTATGACAGAAATTTGTGGCAAACAAACACCGTGAACGTACTTCTCTACTCTGTACTGTGCGAGGGACCAGGTAGCACAAACTTCTCACAAGTTCAGAACAATCAAACTTGTTGCGGCATATACTGAACAGGGTCATCATTTCTAGGAGTGTGCGTCTAGATTGTAGGATGACAGAAAAAAACATATAATAGTACAGCCATATTTTACCACGTAGGCATGCAAAAGATTTAACATCAACTTATAACTAAATACAATTTTAAAATATTACACACAAAATACAACTTTAAAATATTAATTAATTATACATAACTAGCTAAAGAACTCTTTCTCAATTAGGAACTCCTTAATAGTATAATATGCTTTCGCCACTAAAAAGCTTCGGAGTTTCTTTTTAAATAATGATAGCGGAAGCTCTTTCCATGTCTTCGGCAGTTTGTTATAAATGACTGGCGCCATGCAGTAGACACTTTTGCGCATAAGTGCTGTCTTGGCTGGCTCCAGACATAGCACACTATTATCACGTCTATTGCGAGGTGCTACATCTGATAGTCGTCTAAATCGACTCGGATTAGTCTTTACAAACACAGCTACTTCAAATATGTACAAACAAGGTAATGTTAATATTTCGTCATTTCTAAAGCACGGTTCACAACTGTCAGTGGGTTTAAGTTTAAACATTGCTCGAATGCATTTTTTTTGTACCTTGAAAGCGGTCTCTCTTTCAGTGTTATTTTGATGTACTCTTTCGGCATATTTAAATAGACTCAGACTGAACTCGACGCTCTGGATAGAAGGGTCCGTACACTGCTGACCGCAAACCGGTTCCGGTACCCACGATCATCGGTGATGAGACTGTATATCCCGCGGAAGTGCAGGGGTCGAGGCTTTTTAAATGCGAAGACCCTTCACAACCGCGAGGTATGACTGCATACCTCGCTGTTGTGAAGGGAACTATTTTTAAAAAAACCGAAGTGAGTATGCACCGTGATGTGGTCGCAGTAAACAAGCTTGTGGATTCTGAGATACCGTACGTAAGTTACTTTTTTTTTTTATACCGTATTACAAGTACGAGTATGTGCCCGACCCAGTTCTCGAAAATGACCATGTCACGTTGTACTGGGATCGGTCTATCATCACTGACAGGACTATTACCGCCAACAAACTTGATATCGTGGTGATAGATCGATTAGCTAGATTAGCTATCTAGCTAGCAGCTAGATTGTCGATGTTACCATTCCACATGACGAGAACTTCGTGAAAGCTGAGAAAGAAAAAGAAATCAAATATTCTCGAGGTTGTTGATATGTGGAATCTGAGCTCGACTATCACTGTGCCGATTGTCGCATCGGCCAATGGCCTGATGGCCAAAAGCCTCGATCATCATCTACCGAGGCTCTCGTTAGGTGGTTGGATCAAGGGACTGATTCAGAAGGCAGTACTCGGCTCGCATTGTGAGGAGGTTCCTGTCTCTGGAGCCCTCCAACCACCGGTAGCTTGGCCCCTGCTCCCGACAGCGGCGAATCACAATTTTTTTTTTATTTTTAAATTATTTTTATACTTATTTATTATATTTTAAGAAATGTTTAATAATAATAAAATATATAAGGACTAACGCTAAATACAGTTTTTCTTAAATCTATGTCAAGTTCACCCTTGTTGTGCCTGAACTAGGTAATCCTGTGTTTCAGGCGATTGGAGGTAACAATAATTTATTAAATAATCACATAATTATCATATTTATCTTATTGGTATAAAAGTTTTATAAAATTGTATATTACGGACAATATTTACTTTAGCACAACTAATAACTTCTTTGTATCTTTATAGGACATAGTATGAAGAGTCTGCATAAGGATTTTCTTTTAGTTACTCTGATTTAAGGGGTATATCTAAGCCCCTTTATCATTTAACCTATTATAGAGAAGCGGTCCGAGGTACAGACGCCAGCACATCCAGCTACTACAATCTGTCAGATTTCTTTAATAGATTTTCAACTTTAGCGCTAAAGCTAAGGTTCAAAGTCAAAAGATGACAGGCCTGTTAGTCTAGTGGTTAGTGGCCCTGACTGCTATACGCAAGGTCGTGGGTTCGATTCCCACCCAGGACAAATGTTTGTGTGATGAGCACGATCATTTGTTCTGTGTGTGGATGTAATTTATCTATAATATGTATGTATTTAGAAATATATATGTATGTTTATCAGTTGTCTAGTACCCATAGCACAAGCTCTGCTTAGTTTGGGACTAGATGGCGTTGTGTGAAAGTTGTGGAATATTATTATTATTATATTATTAAAGTTGATTGGGAAAATCTGACAGTTTCGGGTAGCTTGATGTGCTGGCGTCTGTACATTTAAAAGTCTGTGAAAGCATGCTTTGTGCTTTTTTGAGGGCAAACAATATCTTTCCGTCTCCTTTTTGTAAATTCAGTGCTGTATGGAAGCGCCGCGTGTTGATTTAGTACAGTGGTCATTATAAATAACTGTCGAACTGTAAGTACTCTACAAGCTTTATACAGGGGGTTAGAGGGGAAAAGAAAAGGGCGGCAGTAGCCAGCTTGAGAATAGCTCTTTGTGCTCTTTCAATGAGCAATAGCAAAGTTTTACTCGCCCCACCCCATGAAGTGATACAGTAAGTCAAAATTGACTGATGGAGAGACTTTTTAAATAAAACAAAATTATATGATAAGTTGGCAAATGATTATTCGGTGAAATAAAATTCTGCGAAACATTAGTTGGGAAGTGATAATCTGCCAAACAATTTTCGGCGAAAAGACAGGATACCTTTATAGACAGGGACTGTTACAGATTTTATGAGATACTCGGGGAAATGTCCTGAAGATAAACAAATGCGAAAAATATAAGTCAGTGGTCGTACTAAAATGTCCTTGAATTTTTTGATAATTTTATTCGATAAATTATATTCAAATTAATTCCTAAATTTCCACCCAGGACAAATGTTTTTGTGATGAGCACGATCATTTGTTCTTTGTCTGGGTGTAATTTATATAGATAAATTACACACTAAATTCGTACTAAATAAACATACATACTCAGGTGCAAGCGTTTTACCCTCGCTCAGCTGTCGCACACAGCTGAGCGAGGGTAAAATCGCGCCTAACTCTAGTAGAGAAAAAAAAATGTATATTTCTAAATACATACATATTATAGATATGTAAGTATTTAGAAATATATATGTATGTTTATCAGTTGTCTAGTACTCATAGCACAAGCTCTGCTTAGTTTGGGACTAGATGGCGTTGTGTGAAAGTTGTGGAATATTATTATTATTATTATATGTTATCCCAGCCAACTGCACAGTCTTCTTACAAGGTCATAATTATACTTTCTACCTCAGTCTCGTCAGTATCGAGCAGCGCAAAGGATGTTAAAGCAGTGCTGGATGTTAAAGGAGTGCTCATTGGTTTTGGGACTTATACAGATTTTTGTCTGCCAGACACATTCCAACATTAACGAAGAAATTATTTGCTATGTTAGCGTATATAGTTGCTTTTATTTTTCTTAAGGAGATCTTTACAGAAATTCCGATGTCTTTTGTATCAAAGTTGCAATACTGCAGTGTCAGGATAGATTTAGCTTTCATATGCATTGTATCCCTATGTTTCATACAGCGAATAAGACCTTATCCATGGTTTTATGTTGTGATTTTTGTTGCTCAACTGCAACTGCATTATAAGACACATAAAATTAAATTAAATTATTTGCCATATGCCAGCGAGCCACGCCAGTATCAAGCAAAATAATATAAAATATGTCAATATAAACTTACTACCCAAATAAAAGCCTCCAGGCATAAAAGGTGTGACCGTTCACCTATTTATGCAATGCTGGGTTTTGTTCAAATATCTGTCACTTGAAGTCACAAATGATAAACATGGATTTTTTTTTTTTGGTTAGGAAATTATCAAATCACTTCTCCCGCTCTGGGCGGAGCGGGAGGGTGTGTCAGACTTTTACTGACTAAAACCCACCCGTGTTCCTTCAGTTGCTTGTGCCAAGGGCCACGGTACCTCTTTCGAAAAACCCGCGACCCTGGCAAGCATCGGCCCTAGCGGACCCCGTCAGTTACTGCTGACATCTCTTTGAGGCGCGCGTGGAACACGACGCGCCGTCGACCCGGGCCTGGTCCTTATCAGACGGCGAACTGCCCATTGCTCACCGTCCACAAGCCCGCGCCTACGGTGGCCGGGAGTCGGCTCTTGACTCCCGACGCCCAGGGCGTCTCCTGTGGCGACTAGGGGCGTGAGGGCGCAAAGATTGCCTCTCCCTCACGCGTTCCACCTCCTCCTTCGCAAGCATTACTGCTTCGCAGAAGGAGGTGACGGCTTCCCATGCACTCTCGCTCCGTACCATGGCCTGGACCAGGGCCGGACGCGAGAGATCGCAGCCACCTATCGCCGCCGTGAGGACGCGGCGGTGCTCTATATAATACCGTCCACTGGCTACTGTTAAACAAGAAACCTTTTTTGTTTATCTCTGCTGCCTATTCATTTAATGCTCATACTTAAGTAAACCTATCGATTTTCACTCTCTATCCGGCGTAATACAAATTACTTGCTTTCATGCTTTTATGTAATGACGTGCCAAGGGAAGTTCTAAGTTAGTGAAGTGGCTAGCTCGTCGTTTTAACACAAGATTTATTTCCTTGAAGTAGTATCATGCAGCAATAATATTGAGATTTAAATTAGCAAACCGCCGCCGCTTGGGAGCACGAAGTTTTTTCCTCAGATGTGCTCTCAACTTGCGCACTTAGTTGGACACAAGCTCAGGGTCCATACTGCATACCTTCACAAACATTGCCTTTCTGGTAAATACGAATTGGCTTCCAAGAATGACAGCTGTTGGCGTTCTCTCTTACACAATTCTTTTATTATTTCAAAATTACATATAAGTATTAACAATTGATTTATATTCCTGTTGTCAGCTCATAAAAATACATTCCGCTAATACCTTTCGAAAAGTATTTGAGAACGATGCCTTTTTTCACGTCAAAGAACTTTCAGGCTGTGGATATTTGTCGCTCGCTCGTGTAACCTCACCACAAGCGTTCGCTTTGTAAGGACTCTTTATTTTTATTAATATTTTGGTTGACTTTGTAGAATAATATCGGCCTTAAGGTAACACTGTGCGTGAGTTTATTTATTGTTAGTACGCCGCCGCCGCCGCCGCGCGCGTTATATTACCTGCGATAATTTTCATTTACAGCATTCACGACCATTTTAGTAGGTAATTAAGATTCTTTGGGTTGTTTTATAAATTTATTAGATTTCTGGTATTTTTTCTAAAAAAGTACGAGTAATAATGCTTTAATCGTTATGTTAGAAGAAATATAATCAAAAAAGTTACACAAACCAAATCTAGACAAAGCAGATGTAGATACTGTAACTCTTTCTAACTATAAGCATATGAAATATCTGCATACAACAGGTCTCAGTTGTGATTTCAGTTCACGTCTGATGTTGAATGTGATCTAAATCGTACGAGAGAAAATCGTTTCGCAGGAAAATTTCACTATAATATCCTAGAAAAGCTTTGGCTCAAATAGGAGGCTACACAAATATATAAAATATATAATGTCGAGTTACTACATTATCCTGAAATCTGAACATAAAAACTTTTAAGTATATAAAAAAAAAACACTACAAAGTGAAAAATAACTTTAATTTTGGAAGTCGGTGTCGTTGATTCAGCATTTTCGTTTTTTGACACCGACTTCCGAAATTAAAGTTATTTTTCATTTTGTAGTGTTTTTTTGGAAGTCGGTGTTTTTTTTTTCACTTTTTAGTTATACCCACCCCAAACAAATTCATATAACACTACTTGCTATGTAAATATCGGTGACAGGAAGCTGCATCTGCGTTTATAGGGTACAGACGTGATGTTATGCACACATATGCGATAGCAGCAATCGCGGTTGTTTTATTGAAGAGTTCCGTTGTCTGTCTCCGAAACTCGTCACCAGATCTTTACGAAATATAAATGGGGCCATTTCGGAATAAACCTCTATCGAACAAAAATTTTTGCAAATCCGTCCATATACATATGACGGAGTTATGCCCGAACATACATAAAAAAAAATATATATACAACGTGTAACGTTAAATGCGCAAAACCTCAGACACCCCAACTGATTTTTAATTCAATTGACGTATTACACAGAGAAAATAAGTCATTAAAAAATTGTAAAGGTTTTATGTGCTGTTTTAGTTTTACTGGCCATTCTGATCGTTTCTTGCATCTGTTTATCGAGGGAGGAATCGTCACCGGGCCGCTGCGCCTCGCTGACATTGGCTTGCTTGACCTATTAATAAATAGACACGGCAACGTTTTTAATGAAGATTGTTTGAAAAATGTGACCTATATTAAAAAGTGGTTCAATTAATTCTGCTCGTTATTCTGATCAAACTATTTTCAGGTTTTGCGCATTTAACGTTAACACGATGTTATAAACATCCGAATTGATAACCTCCTCTTTTTTGAAGTCAGTTAAAAATGAGAAAAACCGTCGTTGTTTTGTCTTTGTGTACATTTGAGTTTATCACACTGATCTAAAAAAACGAGGATTTATTGACTTCGAACAAAATGGTTTCCAATAAAATTTTAATTTGTAGTGGCTTAAATTGGAGTTGAGAACGTTCTATCTATGTACTTTTGGACGTCACTTAACAGTCCGCGCCACCTCCTGTGTGTACTCAAGAGGCCAACGCTTCTGTTTATGGCCGCTATTTGGAAACCCTTTAGTTTTTATCGATATATGTAGATACTTAGTTGGGTGCTCTGACTGCGGCAGACCCACCCCCAATCATCATCATCTGCCTAGCCTTTTCCCAACTATGTTGGGGTCGGCTTTCAGTCTAACCGGATGCAGCTGAATACCAGTATTTTACATGGAGCGACTGCCTATCTGACCTCCACAACCCAGTTACTGGGTAATACGATACCCCTTGGTAAGACTGGTTGTCAGACTTTCGGGCTACTGGAGACCCGTAACGACTGTCAAAGATCCACGAATGACAGCCGGGACCAACGGCTTAACGTGCTTTCAGAGGCACGGAGGGGTCTTGGTTTATGAAGATGGTCACCCATCCACGGAACAACCACGGCAAGCGTAGCTTAACCTGATCGATCGACCCGTGCGGCTGTTATTACTTAGCCACAAGCCCCTCCATATTTATTTTTTTATTTATTCCTTTAGAAAAAACAATACATACTACTACAAACATACGTATGAACTAATACATACATGATCATCCTAATCCCAATGAATCTATCAGTGGCTTTACTACCACACTTAATTTTGAGTAATCATAATTCAAATACAAGTAATAACTTATTCACATACGGAAGTCGATATTAAAGGAAAGTAACAAATGACGCAAGTAATGGTGAGTACTAACATTTTACGGTGTAGTATAACATAAAGGTCAGCGCAAGGGGGTATCGACGTCACCGGGGGAAGGGCGGGGGGGGGGATCGAGCGGGAGGCTGTAACCAGAGGAGAGCCGAGATATTGCGTCTCCAATAAAACCAAGTGTATTGACGTTGCATAATAACTCATAACAGACCGACATGAACACACTACGCAACAATGTTCAGAAATGCCGTACATGAGGAATCAGGTACATTCACAGTGCAAGGATTCGTCGTGGTAAAATGTACTCATCCCACTGCTACATCCAGATGATGGACCTGCAAATTGCAGAGATCTAAACTAAGCATTAACAACATAGATACACAAGCCGGTGATATGATAAATGATAATGATAAATGATTTATTTTCTGTAACTAGGTTTGTACAAACACTTTTACATGTCAATCACATTTTTTTTTAAACTAGTTGAGGTCGGCGTTTCCTATCTGACTACTCTGAGAAGAAAGGCCGAAACAAACTCAGAGGTCACAGTCTCTTTTAAAGTCCAGACATAATCTTGGTCAGATCATGTGAAAAACATGCAAACTGAATTGCTTACATGAAGGCAACAATGCTATCAGTAATGATACGAAAAGAATCTTCTACACCTACATATTATATGGTCCCATACCAAGCGCTGTCCCTTAAGTAACGCTGCTGCAGATCTCATGCCGACACCCCTGGCTGCCAATGTCGACCCTATGACTTAATGTCGTAGAAGCGATAACGCCTTAAATGATGGTTACCTAGTCGCTCCATCTCTTAGCGTCCCGAATTTCAAAGACGGTATAGCTGGAGTTATCTTTGATCCTGTACGCCGTAGTGTTTATTATGGTTGTTGAAGCTTTACACAAAAGGAGCTTAGCGTGAAATGGAACCCTGATGAAGCCTTCGACCGTCTCTTACACCTGACGCGGGTAGCGGGCTCGCCTGCTTTATACTTAATCTGAAATACGCCGTTCACAATTTTATAGGTAAATCTTATCATCAGTAATTATCTTAGGTTTAAAGAATTTATTCTCATAAGAACAAATATAGGTTCACTTACAATGAGGTACAAAGTAATTACTTAAATCTAAATGAAATACATTTTGCCTCAGGTGCGTGCTGGTGAAGTTATGCAATTAAATATTAAGTATATAAGAAGTCGCTAACATTAATTGATAGGTATGCGGTATGAATAATAAATATGAATATGATTTTTTAGTCTCATTTTTAATGAGTTAATGTTGTTACAATCTTTTACGTCATTTGGCAGGTCATTATACAGCTGTGCTCCTTCGAACAATATGGTTTTTTACCATAGTTAGTACGGGCTTGTGCTCGTTGTATTTTTTTTTCTTAGGTTGTGTGGTATTGTTTTTTTGTGTAATTGTAAATTGGATTGTATGCTGTTTGTGGTATTTTTTTTAATTAGAATGCAGGTGCCGTATGTGTATAGTTGTGCGAGATATCTTTACAAGATAAACTTCGTGGTTTATTCTCAGCGTGCACAGAAAACCATGCATCACCTTAATATTGTGACATTATTATGCAAGTGGCTAATGGTACCTGTCTTATGGCATATAGATCAATTTACATTTTCAGGTATTACAGCAATGACGATCACATTATCAGTACATTCTGCGTGTTTAATCGTACGTGACTAATCCAATTACATAGAGCAGTGTGTCCTGATCGATCGCAGTCCGCACGCGGGCGCGCGGTCTGTGTCCGCTGAGGCGTGTGAGCGGATAGGGCAAGCGCTCGATACCACCGATGTACTCGCTGTGCTCGCTGTGCTCACTGTGCTCACTGTGCTCACTGTGCTCACTGTGATCAGTGCTCAATACAAAGCATGTGACCCGCGCTCGTGACTCTGTGCCACCGCCTCACGAAATATTGCTCGCAGTCGCGATTTATGAGTGTGTCAGACGTGCCGATGCATCGAACATGCTTCTGATACACTCTCATCTGTAGGAAATGAGAAAGCATATTTTGTCATGCTTTTTGATATAGTAAGATTATTGTTTTTATGTGAATATTGTATTCGAATGTTCTGATTTTTTTAGTAATTTTCATTTTGGTACCTATTTTTATAATTATACGAGAAAAATATAATAATATTGGCCTAATATTTTGAGATACGGTAAATGAAACAGTATTTTGATATACGTTTAGTTTGATTAATTAGTGATCATTAAAATCGCATTTCAAATAATAAAGGAATAACAATTGAATCTTATGATAACAATAAAGTTCCAATACATACTCACTGCCGTGTATTATATCTCACTATAAACCCTTATAGTAGGGCAGTCCCGCGTCATTCTCAATTTGTAAGAGACAGTAATTGGCGCTCTTGTAAATCTTATTGGGGGAGATCAATATTGTATCTACTTGTGTACATTAATTCTCAAGAATTCACAGCGAACTCAATCAAAGGATAAATTAGCAGGCACCGAGAGGCGCCAGTCACAGGGCGCGGGCGCGGGGCGGCAGTAAGCTATATTAGGTCTTTACCTATTAACCCTTAAATGCATAACGTTGCCATATGGCAACAAAGTACGTTATTTCATTTTTTTAAGAATGTGATAGGTGTGAGTGTCTGAACGCACCTCTTTATGTCAAAACAATATATATACTCTATGAATATTAATATTTATTATATATATTTTTTCTAAATTCTATAGATAAATAAATATATAATTGCATTTTTTGCAATACGATACAATAAATCATGCATTTAAGGGTTAAATTGCCGTTCTGCAGTACTGGCCATTTCAAATCAAAATAATTTTTGTTTTGCTAAGAATTCTAATTTTAAATTAATTTTATTTTAAAAACATGGAATTTTGTTTCCAAAAGTAGTCATTTGTTTATTGATTAGTGTTACATTTTCATCGCATTTCAATCTTTTTCGTCATCATGGATACGTTAAAAATTCGAGTAATTATGGAATATGAGTACCGTCGTGGCAGCAACGCGGCACAAGCGGCACGCAACATCAACGACGTTTACGGAGCTAACACTACAAACCAACGCACCACCTGTTATTGGTTTGCTCGCTTCCGTTCTGGAAATTTCAACCTGAAAAATGAACCTCGCGGTCGTCTGAAGACTTTGGTCGACAGTGACGAATCAAAGGCGATTGTGGAAGCTGATGATACACAATCTACGGCTGAATTAGCAGCAGCTTTCGACGTTAGCGTCAAAACAATATTGGTCCATTTGCGTCAAATTGGCAAGGTAAAAAAGCTTGACAAATGGGTGCCCCACGAACTCAATGATCGCCAGCGTGAAGTACGCGTCGAGACGTGCTTTGCACTGCTCAACAGACACACAAATGAAGGAATTTTTAACCGCATTGTTACCTGCGATGAAAAATGGATTCTATTTGATAACCGCGAGCGCTCAGCAAGTTGGTTGGATCCTGGTTCAGCACCTAAACAATGCCTTAAACGAAAACTGACCCCTAGAAAAGTGATGGTCACTGTTTGGTGGTCTAGCGCCAGTGTGAGTCATCACAGCTTCTTACCAAACGGGGTGAGCATTACTGCAGATGAACAACTGAACACAATGATGGAGAAACTGGCACATCTCCAACCAGCATTGGTCAATCGCTCGTCTCTGCTGCTCCTGCACGACAATGCGCGACCTCATACTGCACAGCAAACGGTCTCCAAGTTGCAAGAACTGGGGTTGGAAGCTCTCCGTCATCCGCCCTACTCACCAGACCTTGCGCCAACAGACTACTACTTTTTCCAGGATTTGGATAACTTCTTAGCGGGAAAAAATTCAATACCCGAGAGGCAGTACAAAATGCCTTTGAAGAATTCGTTGCTTCCCGTCCAGCTCATTTCTTTAAGAAGGGCATCAATAAACTCCCAGTGCGTTGGCAAAGATGCATTGATTGCATGGGTGATTACTTCAATTAATACAAATAAAAAATAAATGAAAAAAATAAAATCGTTTTAATTTTTTCATACAAAACGGCAATCTCATAAGACCTATTATTAATGAAAAGCTTATTGCGCGCTGATACATGGCCGACTCAACTATTCGCCCTCACAGCACTACTAACAGCTGCACGAGTTAGTTGATTGACTTCAAGTGACAGCTATGTAAACAAAACCCAGCATTGCATAAATATGTCACGCCCTTTACACCTGGAGGCTTTTATTTAATTTTGATTTATTATTTTTTGCTTGAGTACTTATAGTTTTTTCAATTGTTAGTATATTGGCGTAGCTATAATTTAATTTAGTGTTCTATGTCTTGTAATGTTAATTACTTTGTATACCTTGTATTGTATTCAATCAAGTATTTTCTAACTGAACAGACAGCTGTGCTGCTGGGGAGTTTGTTGCGCCACATCTTCTTCCCAGCGAAAGCACTAGGAAATGGTGAAGGGCGGGCGTTTTGGGGGACTGTATTTTGTAATTTTGACATTCGAAAAGTGCTGATTCTCAGCCTATTTTGAATAAATGACTTTTGATTTTGATTGATTAAGAGCCGATAAATAAAGCTGCAGACCGGTCCTTTGGAACGAGATTCCAATTAATAAGGTATAACAAGAATTATGTTTGAGAAGTTTTCGATTGGATTAGAATTGTGCCCGATAAAATGGGTATGGATTGTCCTCTGAAATATGGAAACCTAATATGCGAACTGTCACAGTACAATATCGCCCTTACAGGTGAGACGGTTGTCTGGGATCACAACACAGACGGTGACTCTTCGGCTTAAACCTTGAGAGTGATTGTGTTCACGCCATGCTAAGCACGCACTGTTGATAGGCTCTTAATTTCAGGGGCGAGCTCATTGGCGCCCAGCGTGGGACCACCGCAGCCCTCGCCCGCGCCCCTCACACTTGCGAACTGCAGTGCGATTCTGTAACCATCTCACCGTGAAAGGTGTAATTTAACTACAATATGTATGTATTTAGAAATATATATGTATGTTTATCAGTTGTCTAGTACTCATAGCACAAGCTCTGCTTAGTTTGGAACTATAATAGATGGCGTTGTGTGAAAGTTGTGGAATATTATTATTATTATTATTCAAGCTTAGATGAAGTGAGCGTGGAGTGAGTTGTCAGTGTCATCCCACCTGATATTAGTCATTGACTAAGCAAACATTTACAATCATAATCGAGATTTTAATAATATTTTTATGATAATTCTATTGATTGTTTTAATCTAAGAAAAAAAAAAGAAAATTGATATTCTGACTAAGTTTCTGTTTTGCTATTTTAGTAATGTTTTGACAACTAAAATACTAGCTTTGAAATGATATAAATTAGCATCAAAATATTATTAAAATATCGATTATGATTGTAAATGTTTCTTGGATTGAGATGTCAGTATCATTCTCTGATGCGAGGGACTGACCTCGCATCAGAGAATGATACTGACATCTCAATCCACGCAAATTTTCACGGTGAGATTTTTACAGAATCGACATGCTGAACTGTTTGTGATAATTGAACGAGCGCAGAATTTTAGAAAATTTTATGTGTGTATTTTTTTAGAAACTTCAAATAATCGTATGCCTAGAATTTTCCCAACTATGTTGGGGTCGGCTTCCAGTCTAATCGGATGTAGCTGAATACCAGTATTTGATATGGAGCGACTGCCCCTTGGTAAGACTGGTTGTCAGACTTTCGGGCTTCTAACTACCCGTAACCACTGTCAAAGATCCATGAATGACAGCCGGGACCAACGGCTTAACGTGCTTTCCGAGGCACGGAGGGGTCTCGGTATGTAAAGATGGTCACCTATCCACAGGCCAACCGCGGCAAGCGTAGCTTAACACTTTCAGCTGAGCAACGTTATAATACGTAAAATTTGATAAACGCTATTTGACACAACGTTTAATCACGTCAGTAAAAAATATGTCTTTCTTCAAAGAACGTGTATAAACGGCTGAGGCTTATACAAATTCCTTCAAGCTACGTCATCGCGCCGTATCACTTTAAATTTTGGGACTGCTAGCGCCACTCCAAGTTAGTTTTTTTGTGTACTTTATAAGGCTACTCGCACACATACATTCTAATTACGCATACATTCGCAACGTCGTAATACGTCCCTCGATGCCCCCGCTCCCATACTTCAGTCGTTCCGTGCGCCGTGAACGGGAGCGTATTCAATTGCATTGCTGCGGCCGTGGTTTGGCGAAATTACGCCTTCGAATTATCGTAAGTATTTATTATTTTGTGTAGGTTTTTATCGTAAAGTTATTTATGCTTATTGTTTGCGTCTATATTTGTAAAACAATAAGTATAATCATGTTTTCATTATGATAAATATAGGTAATATTATGTAGGTATGTAAATCGTACGTTACCAATTTATTGATATAAAGGGTACTTATTGTTTTAGATGGATAAAAAACGAGGTAAACAGAGATCGATGAGAATTTTCGATGAGGCATCGGCGTCACGGGAAAGTACTCCAGATCCTTTCAGTGACGATGGTGAACATGGATCTGATGCAGATTATGACCCGGAGCCAGGAGGGTCAGATGGCAGCGATAGTTCAGTAAGTAATGAATTACTATATCACGGAAGACCACGAGCAAGAATCAAGGATAAGCGTTTAGATTCCGATCAGTCCAGTTCCGAGACTTCAGATCACAGTGCAAGTTCTGAAAGTATTTTTGACACTAAAAAATCGAAACGGCCTAGAACTATGTCAGAGCATTCCAATACTGCTGATCGCGATACGGAAACAATGAGCTCACCTGAGCTACAGTCGCGTCAAGAGAACGAACCTGAAAGTCGTGACCCGCCTCCACTACTAGATATAGAGGGTAACCTCGAAATGCCTAACCCACTGCCGCTTCTAGATATAAGAAGAAACCCCGTAATTCCCGAGCTGCTGCCCCGTCTAGACATAGAAGGTAGATTTGGAAATCCCGAGCCACCACAGCTTTTAGACATAGAAGGCAACCCGGGAAATCCTGAGCCACTACCGCTTCTAGACATAGAAGGTAGATTTGGAAATCCCGAGCCACCACAGCTTTTAGACATAGAAGGCAACCCGGGAAATCCTGAGCCACTACCGCTTCTAGACATAGAAGGTAACCCAGAAAATCCTGAGCCACTACCGCTTCTAGACATAGAAGGCAACCCGGGAAATCCTGAGCCACTACCGCTTCTAAACATAGAAGGCAACCCGGGAAATCCTGAGCCACTACCACTTCTAGACATAGAAGGCAACCCGGGAAATCCTGACCCACCGCTTCTAGACACAGAGAGCAACCCCGGCAACCCAACAATTCCTGAGCCACCATTGCCTTCTTCTCCTGTCTTCCGTCCACCTGCTACGATAGAGGACAACCCAACACCAGGCCCATCTCACGGTCGTGCTCGAGATACTTTGAACACCGCGCGACGGCAGCGAAGATACCGAACACCGTCTCCAGTAGCAGATTGGACAAACTCTATATCAGATATACCAGAATTTGATTTTGACGACAGTCCTGTAGGTGTCCAGTTTCAAATTGATTCAAATACATCAGTTATCGACGTCTTCAACAAAATGTTTCCTCCTCATATTGTAGATTACATAGTTACAAGCACAAATAATTATGGAAGAGCACTGTGCTCCACAAATAGACCGGCCACTAGACATTCACGACGCTACCGTTATAAAGAAGTTGACCGCGACGAAATCCTAAAGTTTTTAGGATTATGTCTTCTGATGGGACAAGTAAGCATTCCAAAAAAAAGTAAACTTTTTACATACAGCGATCCCTTATATTTTCATCCTATTTTTCAGTATACGTTGTCTGCGCGTAGGTTTGAACAAATTTTAAGATGTTTATATGTGTCCCAGTTAGGAGCTACAGGAAAAGAAAAAATTATTAAATTTATAGATGCGGTTTCGAAGAATTTTCGTGAATGCTACAAGCCTACAAAAGAACTGTCATTAGATGAATCAATGTTACTCTTTAGGGGACGCCTGTCTTTCCGACAATATATAAAATCTAAAAAGGCTCGCTATGGAATAAAATTTTATGAATTGACAACATCTGATGGGTACGTTCTCAATTTGATTATGTATGCAGGAAAAAATGATCACGATGAAAACGAAACAGGAAAAAAGACAGAAAAAATAGTTATGAGACTAATGAGACCATATTTACTAAAAGGGCATTACTTATTCATGGACAACTATTACAACTCAGTTACGTTATGTCAAAAATTATTGGATTTAAAAACTCATTCTACAGGGACTCTACGGACTAACAGAAAAGACAACCCAAAAGAATTAACAACAAAGAAATTAAACAAAAATGAACATATTTGGGTCCGCAAAAATAAAGTATATGTATCCAAATGGCAAGACAAAAGGTCTGTGCTTATGGTAACTACATCAAATCATCCCAAACTCATAGAAATTACTAACAGACGTGGACAAAAACGTATGAAACCACAGGAAGTGACAATATACAATCAATTTATGTCGGGAATCGATCGGGCAGACCAAATGATTTCATACTATTCCACACCCCGTAAGACTTTGAGGTGGTACAAAAAGGTATTCTTTCATTTACTGGATCTCTCAGTGTGGAATAGCTTCTTTATATACAAAAAGTATTGCAAGAATAATAGCAACAGATATAATTTTTTGACCTTTAGAGAAGATTTAATAAAAACACTCATACAGCTGCCTCTGAATCTAAAACCCGACAAACTAATAAACAGAAATAAATTCGATAACCGACTGAAAGAAAGGGCTGACGTTGTGCCATCAAGAGACGTTGAAAACCATGACAATTTTGGCCACTGGCCGGAAAAGATTCCCGTACGAACTAACTCAAATAAGACTTCATATTACATGAAGTGCAAAATGTGCTCCAAAAAGAAGATAAGAAAAGAAACCAGTATAAGATGCAAAGGATGTGAAGAGAAGCCAGCACTATGTGCTATTTGTTTTGAAGAGTGGCATAGTCAATTATAAATGTTTGATTAGTTATGTTCTTTTTCAAAACATTGTTTTTTATCATTCTGTATTGTCCCACTGCATGGCAAAGGTCTCCCCCATTTCATTATATAAATCATTAATTATAAGAGATGATAAGGCTGATTATGATTATCAAACGGGATAATAAAGACTGATTGTTAGTTTGATAAGTTCTTTAACTAGGAAGATATTATTACTAAAAGAGATGACAAATAAGGCTGATTTATGAATAAATACCAAATGTGATTAAGATTATGTTCCTTTAGCGAACTCAAACTGTCGCAAATATTGTTAGAAGTGTTTTTTTCTGTAGAATTGTGAAACCAACAATTGTTAGTGACTTTATAAGTACAATATCTAGTGTATGATTATAGTCAGAAGTCAGACGTTTTTATTTCAAAATACTAAATATTATTTGAATAAATATCTAGCGACGAACAAAACTGTTTTATTGTCTTTTCTCAAATGAACTTCAAACATCTGTCAACGTTAGTAGACTTTGCTTTCTATGTTACATACTCCAGAAATAACAGTATCTAGCACAACTTTTATGAACGTTGACGTGATCAGATGTTCTCCCTTAATTTATATTAAAATAGCTAAGAGTATACGAAACAACGTTTACAAACGTCGACGTGGTAAGAAGTTGTTCTATAATTTTTCGCAATATATCTCATAGTATATGGCACAATATCTATATACGTTGACGTGGTTAAACGTTGCCCCGCAATTTATATAAACGCCTTATAGTTACACGACACAACGTTTTAGAACGTCGACTTGTTTAGACGTTGTTCCCTAATTTATTAATATATATGGACAGTATATGACACATCGGTTAAGGACGTCAACGTCGTTAGACGCTGTGCTTTATTTATGTACTTTACGTGGATTGCATATGACACAACATGGATAAACGTCGACGTGTAGTAACGGTTGTGTCACATTTCATATTATCTTTGGTTGTATGAAAAACAGAACGTCACTAATCGTCATTTATTTTATATGAGAAAACAGTGCGCCGCGCAACAAACATTTGAATACCCAGATGCTCAGCTGAAAGTGTTAACCTGATCAATCGCCCCGTGTGGCTGTTATTACTTAGCCACAAGACCAAAAATACCACATTTAAAAAACTTTCAGCAAAAAGAATCCTCAAACCGTGGCTCACACCTGGTTTATTACGGTGTATATGAAACATGGATGCTCTACACAAGAAAGTTAAAAACCCAGGAAATGAAGTACTATAAATTACCTACCTTCGATACAGAAATTTTTGTATTAGGGTCTTAAAGAAAGCAAAGAGAATTTATGATACAGAGGAACTAGAGAAAGCTAGTAAAAACCCAAAAATATTATGGGACACTATTAAACGGGTAACTAACGCTACTAAAACTAAGAATACATCTACTTGATTTCTACCTTTATCAACTTCACCTATTATATTATATTATATTGAGTCTTGCAGAACTAAAAACTCATTCTTTGTTAATATTGGCGAGAGGCTTGCAAATGATATTATTCATACTAGTAACGCGCAGCCATTGACAGTCAACCAACCCAAATCTGATATCACACCGATTTCATCGTTCGTTCTCGATCCTACTGACCTTGACGAAATTACAGCAGTCATCCGTTCATTGCGCTGTAATGCTGCAATTGGCTGGGATGGCATATTTCCCTACATCTTGAAGAGGTACTCAAACTATCTGGCAACCACACTATGCCAAATTTTTAACCTATGTTTCGAGTCTGCCGTCTTTCCCTCTTCTCTTAAAAAGTCAATTATTCACCCTGTCTTTAAGGGAGGCGACGGGAGCGTGCCGAATAATTACCGTCCAATTGCAGTTCTGATTGCCCTATCCAAGGTACTAGAACGTCTTATCCATATGCAATTAGGATTTCGTAAAAATATTCGGTTTGCACAACAGTAATGAGATACTCTACAAAACTCTACAACGTGTTACGTTAAATGCGCAAAACTTGAAAATAGTTTTGATCAGAATAACGAGCAGAATTAATTGAACCATTTTTTTATATAGGTCACATTTTAAAAAAAATCTTCATTAACCTTTTGAATGCCAATCACTTGTATACAAGTTCGTATTACACAAGTGATTGGCGTTCAAAAGGTTAAAAACGTTGCCCTGTCTATTTATTAATAGGTCAAGCAAGCCAATGTCAGCGCAATGAAGCGAATGTCACTCCTTCCTCGATAAACCGTCGTCGCAGACGCAAGAAACGATCAGAATGGCCAGTAAAACTAAATTAGCACATAAAACCTTTACAATTTTTTAATGACTTATTTTCTCTGTGTAATACGTCAATTGAATTAAAAATCAGTTGGGGTGTCTAAGGTTTTGCGCATTTAACGTTACACGTTATATACATTTCCTTTTTCAACTTAATTGTTTTCGATAATATTCTACAATGTTGTAGAACGTTCTAGGTGCTTGTGATATGAGGGTATATAGGGTGACTGGTAATTAGTGATCGATACTTAAACACATGATTCTACTCATGACAACGATAAGACTATGTGGGTCATTTCTTTTTTTCTGTTTTCCTTCTTAGTTAGTTTTAATCATGATCTGGCAGTTTGAGTAATTTATGTGGCCTACCGAAATGTCCTTTCATTGGTATTGTTCGTCGAATCGTAAGGCTCCTCAAGTTCTGAGTTGAGCTGCACGATTTTTGACAAATGCGTGCACTGACTGGACAGGTCTGCTGAGGTCTGCTGATTGAGCAGACCTGTCCAGTCAGTGCACGCATTTGTCAAAAATCGTCTGACCAAGATTATGTCTGGACTTTAAAAGAGACTGTGACCTCTGAGTTTGTTTCGGCCTTTCTTCTCAGAGTAGTCAGATAGGAAACGTCGACCTCATCTAGTTTAAAAAAATATGATTGACATGTAAAAGTGTTTGTACAAACCTACTTACAGAAAATAAATCATTTATCATTTATTTATCATTATCATTTATTGCCATAACGCCGACCATTCCCTTAACACTCCAGTAGGCGTGCCTCAACTTGGGACGTTAGTGCTCGCGTGCTCTACTTATGTAAAGCACTTTTAATTTTAAGATTTTTGAAGGAAAGTTTCATGAGTAGTTCAAAATATGCTTTCGTGCTCAAGAAGGCTTTATTATGAAACTAAATGAGGCACAAGGAATATGTAATGTAATGTAATGTAGAGGAATACTATGAGTGTGTCCGTGAGTGACCTTCTATTTGCGGTCAAATTCTAGGAGTGCGTTCTACAATGATAGAACGCGCACCTGCTGGAAATTAATTGCTAGATTTTAATTTAAAGGTTTCCTTCAAAAATCTTAAAATTAAAAGTGCTCTACATAAGTAGAGCACGCAAGCACTAACGTCCCAAGTTGAGCCGCGCCTGCTGGAGTATTAAGAGCATGGTCGGCGTTATCGCAAGATGTTTTTCGGGGGTAGAGTACCTAAACATTAGCATCTGTCAAATGTTTTTTTTTAAATTGATAAAAAATATGAAAAATGAAAGTTGTACAATGAAAGTGTTTTGTGAACAATCGTAATGGAAGAAAGTTTGTGTAGAAACGTTATCTAAACCATTGAAACTCAGTGACAAAAGTTATTAGTGCTGTGATCTTATTGACTTGAACTTCTCTTAAAACGCCTTTTTACTGTTGCTCTATTCTTTCTTTAAACAGTAATTATGAACAAGCAAGAAAATGTATCGTGAGTAATAACTTAAATCTGTAATGAAGTGATATAAAAAAAAGGAAAACATTTATTAAAAATAAAACCTGGTGGAGAATAGTGGAATTACTAGCGATTTGAACTGTATTCCGTTATGAAAAATTGTTCTCGACACTAATTATAGATGGCAGTGTTTTCTTTGTCAAAGATCAATGGACGACAATAATGACACCTACCGGTGTATAGAGTCATGAGTTATAAATCACAGCTATCAGATAGATGGCAGCACTTTATATGGAATTATAGGGTTTTGGCAGCGACACCTATTAGTGAATAGCTGAACCTTGGAGAAGCAGACTTGGCTAAAATATTGCGGAAATCAATTGACTCAACTACTTCATTAGTGACACCTATGGTGCAATAGCAGTAACACGACTACTTGATAGCTCAATCGATTCATCGATACATGCTAATTCTTTTCACATCTATGAGAGGGCAGCATAATCACTACTACTATTTCCTATGATCGCCTAAGAGAGGGAGCTAAAAGGCATCTCTTCAACAAACATAAATAATTATTGCCTCTAACAAATAATTTCTAACCTGTTAATATGGACGATAACAATATTACTTTTCGACGGAGGCAAGACGTAGACGTAGTCAACATGTCATGGAATTCGATAACAGAAGCACAAAATGGCAGCCCATTGTTATTGAGCAATAGTCTGACAAGTTTACCAGAGATGCCAATAAATAACGACATGGAGACAGAACTAAGGGATACAATATGTGAATTAAGGGCTCGTGTGGACAGTGCAGATGCTGAAATTCAGAAGCTTTTATTAGAAAATACGTCTCTTCAGAAAACAATTAAGGAGCAACAAAATAAAATTAATAATCTTACACTGATATGCTCTTCAAACAAAAGAATATTTAAAAAGAATATTAGACGTAGTTCCGTTTCGAGACAAATAGATTTTTCTAGCAATAGTGGTACACCTGTTTCCTCGATACAAAAGTGCATTAATAGCCACAACTCAAGGGACAAGTTAGAGGTTTCCATGACACAAACTATTGATTTAAACACTAATTTATCAATAATGGGCACGGAGGTAGTGCCCTGTTGTTCCTCAATAAACAAATCACACCTTTTGCACAACAGCATGCAGAAGACTGACGATTGCCTGAATATTTCCAGTGTCCCATTATCAAATACAAACAGTTGTGTATTAAAAACCAAAGAATATGAATTGAGTTCGAATGAAAACACACAAAATCAAATTGACAAGAATTCTAGTGTAGCACAAGCGGATTTAGTTACATCACCGAAACACGGGATCGCTATATTTGCCGATCAGACTGGATACGGAATACGGGAAAAGTTACAGGATTTGGTGGGAGATTCATTTCATGTGACGTCATTCATTAAATCAAATGCGCCTCTTAGGGATATATTGAACTCTAGTTTGTCGATGTGTAAAGAGTTTACCGACTCAGATTTCATTTTATTATTAGCAGGTTCCAATGACAACAATCCCCTACAAGTTTTAAGCTCACTGCATCACACTTTGCAAACTTTGACAAACACTAATGTCTTGGTCGGTAAGGTCTATCGTAACAATTATTTAAATGTACTGAAGTTGAATGACATTTTAAAATTTATCTGTGGAAATTGCATTAATTCTAAATTTATTTTATTAGACAATGACTACCATGATTACTGTAAAACTTTCAATAAGCAGATTGCATGCAAGTTAATATATAGAGAAATACTACGTGTGAAATATACAATTACCTATAAAAATTACATGGACAATATATTAAAAAATAATAATAAAAAAGCATTTATAATTCAATCACGAGATGCATGCACACAAACAGATTGTAATTTTGACGGCAAGGATAAATTAGACCATCAAACAACCCTATTATTTATAGAGCCTTCTACTTCTACACAAATTAGTAATTCTCCTGATGTTGGCGATGTTATTTGTTTTCGAGAATAAAGCAGAATCACCACATTATTATTCGCTACATAACAGTCTTTCAGACCCTTTACTATCAGATACGATCTGTTTAAAATTATTTCACCAAAACGTATGTGGTATAAATAATAAAAAGCTTGAACTTGAGTCATACGTTGAAACTTTTTGTAAAGACTTGGACTATATTAATTTGTATAACAGAACATTTTTTGAATGATAAATCTATTAATTTGTTTCAGTTAGGTGATTATAACTTAGTATCATATAATACAAGGACCAATAAAAAAAGAGGTGGTAGTCTTATTTTAGGATATATGAATAAAAAGTGTGAAGATATTGAGTCGATACGGAAGTTATACAGATCAGAAAGCTTTGAAGTTTGTGGAGTAAAGGATCTTGAGACAGGTTTAAATATTTGTTGCTGTTACAGAAGTCCAGATGACAAAAATTTTAATAGTTTCTTACGAAGCCTAGAAAAATTGTTAGAACATTTCATTGATAGAAAATGCGTTATATGTGGCGATTTTAATGTTGACATACTTGCGGAAAATAAGAAATCATTTGAATTTACGAGTATATTAAAGTCATACAATTTCAGGCATCTTATAAATACTCCTACGTTTCTTCGAGGCAAATCATACTCTTGCATTGACAATGTATTGACTAATCTTTCGGACGATGATATAGAGCAGTGTTTGGTTGATCATAATGGATTGGCAGATGGCCATGGCGGTCTTTTTTGTAATATAATTCTTGATAATATTGATAAAAAAACAAACGAATCTGAGCATACCATGTTGATTAATAAAAGAACATTTAACACAAAAAATAATGCTGCATTTAAAAAGAGTTTTCAAAATAAAAATAATAATCTTGTAGGTATCAATACGTTTCTCAATTATTTTGATAAAACCTTTCGTGAGTGTTACCCAAAGAAAACTAGGAAAGTCAAACTTAAGAACAATAATCGGATAAAGTGGATTACTAAGGGAATTAAGGTGTCGAGTAAAATGAAAAGAGTATTGTGTTCGGGTACTACCAGTAATATTAGTGTTTGTAACTACAAAATGAATTACATAAGAGTCTATAGAAGAGTTTTAAAGCACGCACGAAGGTTAGCCATATCATATCATCTCAAAAAAGCCAAAAACGTATCAAAAGAGACATGGAAAATTGTAAATGAGCAGACACAAGGAAAGCAAAACAAAGTTAGAAGAAAATTTGTTCTAAATATTGACAACAGAGTGGTTACAGATCCACAAGAAATAGCAAATACTTTTGTTGATATGTTTGTGTACAAATCATCACTTTTAAAAACCCAAGAAGAAAGAGCAATGTCCTTCCTAAGAAACTCGACACCCAGAGTAGAAAATGAGATGACATTTGATATGACATCGCCACAGGAAATAACAAAAATTGTACGTAAGATGGCAAACAAAAAGTCTTGTGGACACGATGACGTGCCGATATCGGTGATTAAAGATAACATAGAAATATTAGCGTATCCCCTATCTGAATTTATTAATAAATGTATTGAAGAGTCTGTTTTTCCTGAACAACTTAAATTGGCAAAGGTGGTTCCGCTCCACAAAAAGGGTACAAGAACGGACCCCAAAAACTATCGGCCAATATCCTTATTACCAATTTTATCAAAAATTTTTGAGAAAATACTGAAAACTAGGCTAATGACACACTTAAGTCTAAATAGAATAATAAACTTTAGACAATTTGGATACCAAATAGGGATAGGTACTTTAGATGCAATAAATAATCTTGTTAATGACATTATCGGTAAATTGAATGACAAAATGAAAGTAGCTGGTTTATTTATTGTCTTAAGTTCTGCGTTTGACACAGTAGATCACGAGCTACTTCTGGCTAAACTAGAGCATTATGGCATTAGAGGTACACCATTAAGACTTCTGACGTCTTATTTGAAAAACCGTAGAATGTATGTAGAAATTAAAGACATTAATTCAAAAATTGACGTAAAGTGTGTGAGGGAAGCAATATTTAAGTCAAAAATGACCAAAATAAGCCGCGGTGTACCTCAAGGCTCAATCTTAGGACCAATATTATATGTAATTTTTACAAATGATTTACTCAATTTTATTAACAATACCCAACCCGACGCAAGGCTTGTAATGTTTGCGGATGATACAAATGCCATAATCGGGTCGCCAAATTTGAACGAGTTGGCAGAAAATGTTAATTTGTGTTTAAAAAATCTTTCTGTCTGGTTTACAGCAAATAATTTAATAATAAACCGAAATAAAACCCAAGTTATATTGTTTAAAACAACCTCACGTAACAAAGATAACATAAATGTTACGCTCGAAGGGGATAATATTGGTCTAGTAAACGAAGTAAAATTTTTAGGAGTTTACATAGATTCCTTATTAAATTGGAAAAAAGAGCTCACCGCCATTGATTCCTCAATATCTTCGGCCTGCTATGCGCTAAGAAACCTCAGGGACGAAATCAATGTAAAACAGTTAAAAACAATATATTATGCATTGGTAGAATCCAGGTTACGATACAGCATTATGTTTTGGGGGAGCAGTTACGGGTATAATTGCCAAAGAGCATTCATACTCCAGAAACGTGCATTAAGAACGATTGTTAGAATCCCACAACAAGAGTCTTGTAAAGATTATTTTAAACAGTTAGGTATATTAACGGTACCAAGTTTATATGTTTTAGTGCTACTCAGTCATTTTGCAAAATACATACACGAATATGAATCACAAGAAGAACGTGAACTTAGAGAGAAAACTAGAAGAAATATTATAAAAAACAAAATTGCACCTAAATTCAATATTGCCAAACATTGCTCTAAATACCAAGCTGTAGAATTATTTAATAGGTTGCCTACTGACTTGAGGTCATTGATTTATAAAGGTACTCTTTTCAAAGTTAAACTTAAAGCATTCCTGTTGAATAAATATGTTTATATGTTTATATTCTTTGTCTGAATTACAGAAAAGTGATGGTAAATAGTTTTTATATTTAAGTAATTTACTTCCTCGTACAACTACCATTTAATTATGACATACTCTTAAATTCGTAAATATATCCAAAGCATTGACTTCTCGAGATTTATAAAATTTACATTTAATTCATAATTATAATGACTATTTACAATTTTTAATTTTATTTTTTGACATCGTATTATTTATCTTTTCTTTTTTATTATTGATTATTGACTATTATTTATTGAATATTGATTATGTGATTGATTATTGACTATTATTTATTGATTTTTATGTTGTTAATTGTTTAGTGTTTATTACTTAGGATTTACTTAGTGTTTATTGAATGTTAATTTACTCTTTGAAATTTAAAACATATAATTTTTTTTTTTTCTAGATGTTAAATTAATTAATTAATGTACGACAAAATTCAAACACAATGCAAATTGTTATATATATATGAATAAATGAATAAAGATGGCACATGCCATGACGTCATCTGTCTATTCATGGAACATCGTTATCGTGCGATTACAGCGCAATTCGGAATTATGTATCAAATATCGCGCGATTCTCGTAACAATGGCAACATCACTTCGGCGTAGGAAAATGATCAATAGACTTAACATAAAAAATATTATTAAAATCTCGATTATGATTGTAAATGTTTCAATCAAGTACTTTTCCGTATTAAACTTGAAAGAGTAGTTCTGTGGTAATTTAGTAGTTAGTAAAGCTCCTCGCAGGCGGCGAGCTTGCGGCTCCGAGCCGATTCTAGGCTAAGCCGCTACTTTCGCCTGTCTGCTGCATGTGCTGGTATCTGCTAACATAATATCCCGCCAAACAATGCATTCACATTGTTCATACATCCGTCACTGTGCATACTGCGGGCTACAGGAACACCGGTGCTTCGGTGTCGGATATGTTCTATTCGAGTATGTAGCTACTCCACAGCCACTGACATGTCGCCATAAAGAACGGATGCAAAAAGGTATCTTCCACATTTTCATCGTGATAGTGTAGTAGGTACTGGAGCTAAGGCACCATCTCTCCAGGCGAGAGTATCGCGGCGACAGTCGTGGCATGTCATTCAATTCAATAAAAACTGTTTGAAGCAGTCTCCACGAGGCGATATCTTCGCGGCGATAATTTGATGGCACGGCGAGACTATCGCCGTGTTTCTCTCGCCCGAGGAGATAGCGCCTAGAGCTATCAAATATCATTTTGTACAAGACTAGGTTTAACTCTGTATTGGAGCCCGGAGGTAGGTATCTCTAAAGCTCGATCCATCCAAAGCCGTACATACTTGTAGCCGCCAGAACAATAGCGCTTCTATCGTGTACATACCGGTTAGTGCACTTTTATTGTGATATCAGTTTTCAGAGCGTATAAAAGCCTTTGAGTGAGGGAGCTTGGCATCGTGCGCTCACAAAGGACGTCAAGGGTCGCACACGATCGGTCAGGCGCGCGTCTGACCGCGCCACAGCCACGCATTCCAGCCAGTGCGACCGTTTATGTCGTGTAGGTACTCTGTGGCTTCACGGTTCATAGTAAAACGCAGTGGAATGTAGCAGTTGTGGAGTTTACGTAGTGTGTAACTGTGACGACATCAACTAATTACTCCTAATGCACGAGGCTTCACCATTGGCGTATATGTAGATTACCGATCAACTTGCCACCATAAATATACTGCGGACAATGGCATTATGGGGGGCGGACTATGTTTTCAGGAACCAGTAGGTATAGTGTGATAGACGTGCCTATTATTGTTGGTGCAACGTCATCTACAAATGACGTCCAAAGTGAGTTAGCGCGGAATCAGTGGCGACCACGCACACTAAGGACGAAGACGGGACAATGCACCGGCCGATCTCACACTAGTGATATCCTGTGTCATCCCTCTTCCCCGACACCTACATACCTCACGCCCGGCGATGCGTCGGAAAAGAGAAATGTTGGCGGTTCAAGGTGTCCGTGCACCTCACATTTATTTACTGAACGACCTTTGAGCCCATTTTGAATTTCACTCAAAGATCGTAAAGGCATCAATATTTGGCTATTACCACTATATTTATATTTACATCTCTCTTATATGAACTCGCCATTGTTTTCTCAGATCAAAGATAATATTTCAAGCACTGGTTTATATTCAGCGTTTACATCGTCTACAGTAATGTATAAATACGAGATATAGAAGGCAATACTGGTGGTTGCGCCACACGACGCACACGACCTGTGTCTAGTGTCCCCGACACGGAAAGTATTCATACACCATTAGAATGTTTCTGTGTTGTTAGCTGGTTTCGCTTCTTACGAGGCGGGGCGGCAGCGGCCGTTCCATCGCGCGATTGAAACAAATGCAGCACCATACATACTTACCGGTATAAGTCTCGCTACACTCGTTAATGCTCAATATTTCGTGACGATATCTTTATCATTAGGAATATACCTACATTTCATAGACATTAAGTATTGGTAAATGTGCGCTTATCTACATCTACACTAATAAACTCAAAAACTACTGGACCGATTTCAAAAATGTTTTCAGCATTAGAATGCTACACTAACAAATTCAAATTATAATTGTTTGTTGTGGTACACAGGTGAAAATATGATGTTACAGTTTATAAAGTGAAGTACATCTATGACCCGCCTTTAGGCATGCAATAATTTAAAGACTTGCAACATTACAGTAGTAGTCAATAATTTAGTATTAATAAATATATTAGTCAATAATAATAAATAATAATCAATATTTTATCTGAGTCAATAATTTAATAGTAATTGATAAAGCAGTCAATAATTTGTTAATATTGTTGTTCTTTGTTGTATGGTTGTTGTTGTTCGTTTGTTTTGTTACATTATTTGTTTGATCGATTGTTTGTTTATCCCTGAGTAACATAAGCTATATTAATTACTAGAAAAAATTAGGGGTCCCTACTAAAACTTCAATAATGTAACCCAAGGTGTAAAAAAATTAGCCATAAAATATTCTTCATCGTATTCGCTGCGGAAACTATTGAAGATAGAACAAAAAAATGCTCTACAATATTAAAGAACATATCAATATCTACAAAAAACTACGCGATACCATAATTATGTAAACGATTGTAGTTATGTCACTGTAACTACTTTATTACATTTTAAAAGTTGATAGAAATGCCGACCAAAATCAGACGATTTTATCCATACCTTTGTACTAATCCTTGTCCAAATAAATCATTTTGTATTCAAGACTGTTTCAATACCTGTAGATTACTTTTTGAATGAGGGTTTTCTGAAATGACGTGCACTAGGTGGCAGCACTGAGACGTCAGGTCTGAGCACATTTCAAAAATGTCAAAGCGCCTATATTTTCTTTAGTCATGACTGAATGAAAAACGAATGAATGAAACGAATGATGAACGTCATCATATATTTTAAATTAATTATCGAAATAGAAGACCTCTTGGCAAAGTGGCGCCAACTGGTGGCGTAAATTTTTATGAAAACCCTCATTATTCAAATCGGTCATTCCATTCAATAGATATTACGAATTTAAAAATGTCAATCTAAACAAAAGTGGCCGGTGTTGCTCCACGCAGCGCAGTGGGAAATATAATATCGACGGGTTCCGGGCTAATTGTATTAAGCGACACTCTGAGCGATATAGACTTTTATACATATTTGGAATCAGCGAATTTTTCTGCGTCATGGTTTGGTGACGATCGGAGCACTTTTTTTGTCGCTTAATACAACCGCATTTTTGGGCCCATTTTGGACTGCAATGTATGAAGCGACACAAAATATTGACAAATTTAGGAACTGTGTACTTAAGCTGACTACCAAATACGAGGCAGTCGTTTCAACTTATTTTCCTGGAGCAACACTTTACAGGCAACGTACGTTAAAGCATTTAGCCTGACTTTATAAATATATACAAATGTCGCTTAATACAATTAGCCTCTTTGTTAAAATCTTATCCAGTGTCGCTTAGTACAATTAGCTTTACCTTGTAAATATACAAGAATGTCGTTTAATACATTTAGCCTCTTTGTCAAATTCATACCAAGTGTCGATCCATACATTTAGCTCTGTACATGAAATGTTAGATGTTGTCACTTCAACCATTTAGCTTGCAGTAGATAATGATATGTCGGTCGCATGAACTATTTAGGATTTCAACAGTAAACATTTAAAGATTATGGTTAAACCTATTTTTTTTATTCAATATTTGATTTGCAGTGTCGTTTCAGTTATAACAAAAGTAAAGTTCTAGTACTTCAAACAGTTTATCTTAAACGGAATAAGAATAGTATACACATTAATACAATCAAAATTTTATATGGATTGACTATTATGACGTTGGTTAAAACAATGATTTTGGCGCCATCGCGATAAACCGCGCGAGTTTAAATGCCCCCGCCACCCCGCGCGGGCCCTTCAGGCGTCTCCCACCTCGTTTTAGTTGACGCTGAAGTTTTCTTACATACGGGGTTATTTTTCAGTGACCGGCCAAATTTTCACTGGGTGAACTCTGAAATCACGAAAAAAAATCAGCTGTTTCATACAAAAGTTCAATTATACCTACTCGACTAAAATGTATGAAACAGCTTATTTTTTTTTTCGTGATTTCAGAGTCGATCCCATAGTGAAAGTTGTTCATATTCATGGGTAGGGTAGAACACCCAGTGAAAATTTGGCCGGTCATTGAAAAATAACCCCGTATGTAAGAAAATTTCTAAACTTTTTTTTAGCGAGAGATGTTTTTGATTTTGATTACTGAGAAAGTCAGAAAAAAATATAGAAGAAAATAAGTAAAGAAATGAAAACCAAAGAAACGCTCGTAAATATTTTAATTTATAATGTGATTATTTTTTAAAGAAATTATTTTATAGATAAACCTTTTTTTTGTAATTGAAGAGATTTTTATATACTTAAATGTTAAAGTTTAGGAATGAAGAAGAATGAGAATCATTATTTCAGGTAATAAGACTGTAGGCGGCTACGTAATAAAAAGAGTGTTTAACTTCTGATGCCTATATAATTGTGATACAAACTTTAGTTGTTACCTTGGTAAGCTAAGAAGTTACTGCTGTTCATAGGTGATTGTCATTTTAAATAAAAAACTTATCTTTCAACAATTTAATGTGTGTTTTATTTCTCATTTCATAATTACCGGAAAGCCGACTACTCGGTCATTAACGAAGACATTGGTGAGATTAACTGGGAAGGCATTTTAGGCGGTAATTCGATTGATAAGTGCATAGATACTTTTTAGAACTGTTTATATGGTATAATAAAAAACCGCATACCGCTATCGAAACCACCAAACCCGCATTTCCCGGTCTGGTTCTCCAAACCGCTCATCCACATCTTTAAATATAAAAAGAAAGCCTGGTCTAAATGGAAAAGGTACCGTAATATAAGTGACTACAAAGTATTTTCCTTGTACAGAGCTCATTTTAAAGAAGAATGTGACAAATGTTTTCATAAATATATAAACAGTGTCGAGGATGGAATTCCCAAAGACGTTAAGCATTTTTGGGTCTACGTCGCTAACCGGCAAGGCAAATCGGGTATACCGACTTGCATGTCTTATGATAACGTATCTTCTAGCAACCCCGTTGAAATTTGTAATCTGTTTTCAGCATTTTTCCGCTCAGTTTATGAGCCCTCTAGTCTCTCTCCCGGATGGTGCCCAGCTCCCGACCTGAGCAATGTCAGTAACAGTTCTCTCTGTACTCTGAATTTCACCGTCCATGAAGTTTGTAGACAACTAAAATCGTTAGATATAAACAAGGGTCCGGGACCTGATGGCATACTGCCCTATTTTCTAAAGAGGACAGCTGAAACAATTTGTATGCCTCTTTCCATGTTATTTAACAAATGTATTCAAGATGGTACTTTTCCGTCTACATGGAAAAATGCAAATATAATACCAGTGCATAAAAGTGGATCTAGACAAAACATAGAGAATTATAGACCTATATCGATACTTTGTACTCTTGCTAAACTATTTGAAAAACTTATTCATCAGGCCATTTATCCATTTTTGCGACACAATATAATACCCCAGCAACACGGTTTCGTTAAAAATAGGTCTACAGTGACTAATTTGATGATCTTAACATATTCAATAATATGGATGCAGGATATCAGACCGACGCTATTTATACAGATTTTAAAAAGGCTTTTGATAGAGTTAGAATAGAATACTCTTTATTATGTACACCATATAGATTACAGACATAAATATAGAAATTTTACAAAGGGTGACACAATGGGCGGCTTTAACGGCATCAGAGGCAACTTAATGCGTTGGTTCTCTTCATATATTAGCAGTCGTAATCAAACTGCAGTGAGCAATGGTTATAAATCTGACTCATTTCTGGCAACTTCAGGCGTTCCTCAGTGATTCTTGGTCCTTTGATGTTTATTATATACATAAATGATATTTGTGGCTGCTTTCAAAATATTAACTTCTTACTTTACGCTGATGATCTTAAGATATTTAGAACAAGAAAAAACAATGGTGATAACAGCCTTTTGCAGGAGGACTTGAATAGATTATCTGATTATTGTAATAAAAATAAATTAAAACTAAGCATCCCTAAGTGCAAATACATAAATTTTACTAAAAATAAAAATGTAATAACCCACAATTATTCACTTTGTGATCAGACTCTAGTTAAACAAACCAATATCTCTGAGCTGGGCGTTCTTCTTGATTCCAAACTTCACTTAAATCTACATATGGCTAAAATTATTTCTAAAGCATTTCAAATGCATAATTTTGTCATGAGAACCACGTCAGATTTTAAACGACCTACCACATATCTGTATCTATTTAATTCTTTAGTTCGCCCACAAGTTGAATATGCCTGTATGATCTGGGATCCCTCTTATATTAAATATGAGACTGCAATAGAGAGAGTTCAGCGTAAATTCCTCAGCACAATGCAGTACAAATGTCACATCAGATGTTTATCTTATGAAAACGCTTTGACCAAATTTAGATTGTTAACATTACACTCTAGGCGCTTGTTGCTCCAAGGAATGATGCTCCATGGACTTGTACATAATAAGATTGATTGCTCTGATTTGATTAGTAAAATATACTATATTGCACCTAGAACAGTAATGAGACGAGAGGCGCGCTCTTATTCACTGTTTGCTACAACCCCCTGTCGTACAAATGCAGGAGAAAGAGCGCCGCTCCAGAGATTGGTTCAAGCTTACAATAATAACTTTAACGACCTCGATATATTTGGTCTATCCAAAAATAAATTTAAAAAACAAATTGTTAAGCGCCTTGCTCAAAATTAATATATATATATATATATATATGTATATATACATATATATATATACTAGCGACCCGCCCCGGCTTCGCACGGGTGCAATGGAGAAAAACTGATAATTTTAGAGCCATTATTTCTCGTAAAAAGTATAGGTTAAAAAATAATTATTGTGGGTTATCCCTAAGAGATAGACATATACCATCGCAGACTTTTTTGTAGACCTTTTTAAGGTGTACAATACTGTAGTACATTATTTTGATCTATCTCGACGGGTTCAGCCAGCGTTTACAATGTAAGCGCAAAAAAATGTGTTTATTTACGACATCACATTAGAAACCTCTAAAATTATCAGTGTTTCTCTACTATATTATGCATGTATTATACATATAAACCTTCCTCTTGAATCACTCTATCTATTAAAAAAAACTGCATCTAAATCCGTTGCGTAGTTTTAAAGATCTAAGCATATATAGGGACAGACAGACAGGGAAGCGACTTTGTTTTATACTATGTAGTGATTTACTAGTTATTTATTATTTAAGTGTGTGTTCATTATTAGATTTTAAGAAAACGATTAATTGTATTGTTGTTTAATATAATTCTTTAGATTTTATTAGAGTTTACCAAAACTGTATCTAATATAAGATAGTAACATGTGGAAACGTAGTGGATTGTACATTTAGTTATAGCATATTGTGTATCTAGATATAATATACAATGTATGATTGTTTGTTTTCCCAAAAAAAAAAAAATGTTATAATACGTAATAACATTGCACCCGTGCGAAGCTGGGGCGGGCCGCTAGTATATATATATAAATAAAAAGAACAGTCCTAACTGACTGACTGACTGACAGACTCATCAACGCCCAGCCCAAACCCTTAGACCTAGAAATCTGAAATTTTGCACAGAGGTTCCCTTTATAAGGCAGACAAGGAATAAGGAAGAATTTTTCGAAATTCAACCACTAAAGGAGTTTAATATGGGATGAAGGTTTGTATGGAAAGTCGTCATTTTTGTAGTTTGAACCATGAAAATAGGTGTTTATCATACTGGTTAAAAATTAAAACCACGTGTCCCAGTGTTTTTGGGAAATCAGCCTCTGAGGGCGTAAAATAGGGGATGAAAATATAAATGGGAAACCCGTTAGTTTTGTAGTTTTAACCATGAAAATTTGTACTAGTATCAGCGTTTTTGAAAAACAATCCCAGAAGAGGGTAAAATAGGGGATGAAAAATTTTAAAGCTAAACCATTAAATTGGTATTAAAAGCCTGTTGGCGTTTTTGTAAAATTATCCTAGGCGGTTAAAAACCCTTACTAACTCATCATCGCTCAGCCCAACTTTCGCCATCGCCAACGACACCTTAGTAATTCTGAGAACAATAACTTTACCAAGGGATCCAACGAGTAATAATAAAATTTTAATTTTCCTTATTTCCGTACCTGTAATTATTTACATAACAATTTTTTTTTTCTAATTCTCATAGGATACAGAATAAAGAAGATAAAATATTTCTTTTATATTTTTTTGTTATCGAATAATGAGAAGTTACTGACAGATGAACATATTTATGTTTATCAACAAATCCTTGGCAATATTGCGAAAGGAATTATGAAAATCTTTTTCTTGGATGCTTGGACTGCTGGCGAAAGTAAGGTGTAACCGTGGCATTGCCTTAAGTGTCGCATCGTCAGGAATCGCAGCTACACTGTTAGAGGGAGGCAAGACAGCTCACGCTGCTTTCAAACTGCTGCTAAATCTCTTCCATATCGAAACTCCACTCTGCAACATTTCAAACCAGAGTAATACGGCCCAAGTGCTGCGCGATTGTAAGCTTATAGTTTGGGATGAAAGTACAATGGTGCATGAAGGGGGTTTTGAAGCACTAAACATAACTCTAAAAGACATCAGAGGGAACGGTGAAATGATGGGTGGAATCACAATTTAACTTTTTTTTTTTTTTAATAGGATTATATTTCCGTGTTACAGTTGCCTTCAAATTTGGCATTCAAGTAGGTATTTTTCCGTTCTGTTATGTATTCCGTTACTATTGCTAGATTTTAGGATTTGCTATCCTCCAGCTCATCATATATATCAATCCGCGCGCCGCTCCTCGGATACTATAATAAGCAGTGTGAGAAGACATTGTTTACCTAAATTAACACATAGGGTACTTTTAATCCCGGTAGTACTTTCCCATGGGATGTTTTCCAACATCCACGCGGGCGAAGCCGCGGGCAAAAGCTAGTCAAAAGAATAAAAAGCGTTGCTTTGAGATGGCAAAACCAACGTCAACCAATATGAAGTTTATTTTCTCGGTTCAAAAAAATAAATTGAATACAATTTCAGACAGCAAGTGGCATAAAATGGCGCCATGTGAACAGCAAACTCATTCTTTCATCTCATGCATCTGTTTTGCTGTTCTGCAGAGATCTACATTTATTTCAGGGATTGGACGGCTTACTATGAGCGTAATGAAATGGAAAGCATCAAGCTTTAACAGGCTAATAAAAGAAAAGCTGGCATTATTTAAAGGCGTCTTCGAGCGCGATACAAATTGACATCGAAGTACATCAGCACAGTGTACACGGTGCGGTATTTGCGAGCACTTATAAAAGCATTGACTGTTTACTCAGCAGCCGGATCAGCTCATAAGTCGCGAGCGGAGGATTGCGGTGCGAGCGCTCTGTGCGGACGGCGGACACATTTTAAATATGCTTTGTGGCGAACTAGAACGACAATTATAACATTTTCTAAAGATGTTCGCTTTCATTACTAATTCAATTAACACATGCACACACCTGATGTGTGATGTCAAATGTTCGGCATCATTCGGAGAAATGAGTAAATAAATGGCTGAAGCATATTACATTATGAGACAGTAATCTGTTCATCGATTACGGGAATAATGAAATACATCGCCGTGCTGCCTTTATGTAGTAACGTCAAATGCATGTGAAATTTGATTCAATGATGGTTGTAAGTTCACGCATACGTAACAATAAAAATCTCTTACGTAAGATACTGAGGTGTGCATGTTACACTAATAAAATACATCGGCTTATTGTTCGGTAGCAGCCCAGACGATGTCAATGTTCCCGAACAGTCTTATGTCAGCATAAACCGGGATTTTAGTAGGTGTAAGTAAATGTATGGGCCTGTTATTCTCGGCAGCGGCTCCCGTACAAAAAGTCAGATGACGCGTGGAAACTCATAAAAGGAAAATAGTGAGGCGGGTGGCGCCGCGGCGCTAGGGACTGGTAGGGTTGCACGCTCGGCCGTGCCGCTCGCCTCGTAAGACCTGCTCTTGTAGCAACAGATTCTATAGACGCGTGGTTCTTGCAGATGGTAACGTATAATAAAATATTTTCGTTTCGAATTTACAAAACTTATGACAATATTCTACGAACGAGCTTTTAAGCAATACCTACTAAAAGTGGGGATTTTATATAGAGTGAGTAGGTAAGTAAGCACTTGAGAGTACGTTAAATACATAATGGAACGGAGCAAAAAGTTAATCAAGCTGACTTTGAATTTTTCTTAGTAATCACTGAACTTAGGCCTCCTAGAAATGGTAGTATGAACAAAATTTTATTTTCCAGCCCAAGGTGAACCGTGAAACCGAGTGGAGTCTTAAGGGATCTAGTAGGCATGGTCGTCGGTCAGGAACAACCCTACCGGTATTTCAGTATTATAAATAACGTTTATAGGCGTATCTTGTTCTGGATGGCGCGCGAAGCGTCTCTCTCCCAGGAATAAGGTCAAGGAACTCTTCAATCTGACCCAGCGAACTATTGCCTCCATTGTGTGTCGCACGCTCGCAGCCTCATCGACAGCTGTCACTAACGGTGGTGACGCGTCATTGTTAAGGTGCGCTGTGCATTTTCATACTTTCGTTTATTCAAACGCGAACACTGTTTTATGAATGCACTGATTCCATTACATACAGTCTTTTATTTATAGTGCTTCATGAGTTCAGTTTCGTTACACTTCGCTTCATAATAATATGGAGCATTTTACTTACATAGAACAGTAGGCTTACTCTTGAAATTAATCCCAATCTCGATCGTATTCCAATCCGATCCAGTTTCAATTCCAATCTTCAGAAAATTGGCACTCTTGAACAAAATCGAGATTGAGATTGGAATCGACTGCATGTTCGACCAAACTGATGCATATGGGGTGGCCATACACATCAAAATGCTAAATACCAAATGTATAAATATTGAATAACTCGTTAAGTCTATTAATAAATCTGTTCTGATATTTATTTTAACATAAATAATCATTTAAGTGTTCTTTACTTGCATTTATATGTATTTTAATACTAAATATTTAGGCAGCATTGGCTCATTGTGCGTGTCATTGCCTATGTTTGATAAAAAAAAAAAAAAAACTTCTCGCGCTTTTGTCATCTGTCATCCACATAAAATAACAAAAATCTAGTGGGTGTAAGATTTGATCGGGACTTTCTAGACATGGATAATGGGTAGAACAATGAATGACAATTGAATTGACATAACTCTTGGAATTGGAAATAACCACATGGAAATGACGATGAAACTGGATACCAAAAAAAAAGTTGGATTGACGAAACATTTATTTACGAAAAAAAGTAGACATGGCATATGCCTTGATTAAAGAATATTACGATAAGAATTTACTGATGACTTGGCTTTGGCCTTACTTTTACTAAAAATAGAAGAATACGAAAATATGACGAGGCTGAATGGTCTATAGATCGATGCCTGCCTTTTCTAAAGGCGAACGAAATTTAAAAAAAATAAAAAATAAAATAACAAAATCATAAAATAATTTCCTACTTGAATAAAAAGTGTGAATTATTAGTAATAATTCACAGTAATAATTACTGTTGTATATTGCTGTGTGTTACTGTATTGTATTGTTGCTATAAACAAAAGTTTCAAAGCGATGTTATCGAAATGTTTTCAAGTGTTTAGTTCGGAATGTATTAAAGTATGTTTATATGCACAAGTTCAAGTTAGTATTACTTTAAGACAAGTATTCAACCGAGGAAGACGAAAATATCAAGGTAAGGCCACAATTCTATTAAATATATTGTGATTCCTTTAAATTTTAATATTAAACACTTTTGCTCAATACAAACATTATTGTTCTTACAGGATGAGTAGGCCAACACACCAACAGTTGGGAGGCTCTGGTAGATTTCCTGGTACAGAACCCAGGAATTGCGAAGGGGTTATTGCGCACTACTCATGCTAAGCAGGAGACAAAGAGAAACTGGAACGACATAGCAGCATCCTTAAATGCACTAGGCACTGCACAGAAAGGATGGGTTAAGGTACTGTCTACACACTAATAAACATCTTTTTTTTATTTTGTTGACTGGTAGAGAGCACCTAAGGCATTAAGTCCGCCTCTGTACCTTTTTGTGTGCGAAAAGATTAAATAAATAAATAAATTATATGATAAATTAGCTGTGAATACCCGCTTCGCTGGGTCATTTTTAATTGTATAGTTATTTGTTAATGATAATAATCTATCACTACTTACTTCATATTTCTTTCATATAAAAGACACATTTTCTTTTTTCTTATTAATTTATTCATCTTACTTGTTTTTACATTGATATCTTACAACTAAGAAGACATTAATATCTTAAATCATCTAACATTAATTGATATACTAAACATTTTTATTAATGATAATCACATGTTTTTAGAAATCACATATTTCAACCCCCGTATCTTATACAACCTTATAGGTATCAACTTGCAACCACCATAGTGCTCGATGGGAGCCTTGTACCTATTGCAACATACAATCACTATGCATCTGCGATGTGCAGTTTTAGCTGCAAAGTCAAATATAGGGACACGCACCTCTATTTTTATATACAGGGTTACTGGTAACTCGACGTATTCCTTGCAGGACATCATAGTAGGGTTAAAATGCAACAAATTAAGCCACCAAATGTTCTACCGAAGTTCAGTAGTTTTTGAGTTAGTAAGGGTTTTAGATTTTTTGTGAAAAATCCCAGATTAAATTATTTGAACCCAATTTGAAAATTTTTCACGGGGCGGCTGTACTGAAATTGGAGTTATTATCATAGTTGACGCCGTAGCGGATCGTTTTTAATAATTAAAAGTTCAAAATGACTAAAACTTTTAATTATTAAACTCAATAACATTTTGATTATTATTAACCCTCAACACAACACATTACATTATTTAATACACAATAGAAATCAATCAACACAATAGAATAATAGTCTTACAAATTATTATACTAAAAGAGAGTAGAAGTCTTGGCCACATAAATATTTACCTATCTATATAAATAATGTGTAGTGAAAAAATATGATTAATTTACAAAATAAGTTTCACTGAGTTAGGTTTTTAATTACATAGAATAAGTCTTAGTCAAAAATTGTTCTTACATAAGAAAATAATAGTGTTAATGAAGATGCCGAGCTGTCCACAGTTCTTGTATGCACAGCTGTGCACGAGCCTCACGATCCCTGCGCAGCTCCACGGAGGCAGATCCTAGATCCACCTCTTACCCACGGTGCCAATTGCATTTCCCCCATGGGTGGTACGGCATCCTCAATATCATCCAAACCCAATCGTACTCTGTTACAAATCTTTTATTGTATGTTCTTGGTATGTTGCTACGGCGAGTAGGCTGGGGCATCAAAGATTCCAAATCCTTATAAATCACTTCGAAAAGCTCCTTATTTATTCGGTAATTTTTCCTAAATTCATCGTCAGTCATTGCAAACGCGTAGTCTGCATAACACGCAATTCGTCTCAAATTCCGCTTTATCTCATATATAACTTATGAGCATTGTCCAAAATATCACATATAAGTTCTAAACGTGCTATTATTCACAATAAAAACTTCACAAATTAGCCACAATAACAAACTCGATCCCGAAAAAGGTAACCTTTTTGGAATCGTTCAATTTTGACATAAACATGATTTCAAACTCGATATATCAACGTCAAAATCTTGTCAAGAATACCGAAAAAGTGCATTCGTTCGAGTAAAGATGATTTTATTTAGTACCAAAAAACATCACCTAATACGATTCCAATCGGGCGCTAGTGTAGCATTCAAGAGTTCCAAATGACAAGATTTCGATCCCAATTTCCAATTCCGATTGAGATCGAGTGTCGAGAGTAAGCCTACAGATCTCTCACACGAATTAGAATCGGCTACAGGAGAGATTATCATAAATATTGTAATGTGAATGTAGACGTGGCGGTGTGATGTGTCAGTAATATGTCAAGCGGCGTGTGGCGGCGCGGGTGTGACGGCCCAATGGCGCGGCACTGTGCTGCAGGGAAGCGCACGCGGCTCTATCTGACAGACACACAAAGAACGACGCTCTGTATCTTGTATTGGACGTTAAAAATGGTTAAAAAAACCAGCTTTTACATTTACAACAAAATAAACTGAACACCCTTAATTATTTGGTTTACACAAAAGTAATGAGACACTCTACCAAACTCTATTCTCCTTTCCTTTTTCAAGTTCATTGTTTTCGATAACATTCTAGAATGTTGTAGAATATGCTAGGTACTTATGATATGGGGGAACATAAAGCCGCCCTCGCGATCGGTGTAGTCAGTTTGAAGAAAAATGGACGAGCGACAAGTTCGAACACTATATTTATACGAGTACTTGTAAGGCCACAGTGCGCGGGCTGCGACTTACAATATCAACACTGCATTGGGCGCTGGGAGCACAAGCCATGTGACGGTGTCCCGAAAGTTTGACCGTTTTAAATCAGGAGACAGGAGCCTTGAAAGTCAGCCACGCTCAGGACGACCATCCGCAGTGAATGATGACGATTTACGCCGCGAACTGCAGTCGAATCCGGATGCCACGTGAATTAGTGGAAGCACTTAACTGTAGTCACCACGCCATGGAATACCCCAACGTAAAGAGTTTTTGTCTGATCTGGTAACTGGAGACGAAACATGGATTCATTACAACAACGATACAAGTCGTGCGCTTTGGCTGCCTCAAGAAGAAACGCCACCAACTCAACCAAAGCTGAGTCAAAAGAACCGCTTAATAGTTCTGCTTTGCTGTTTCTGGGACGCGCAAGGAAAGCTGTTTTATGAACTAGCTGCGCCCCGCTGTTTCACCCGCGTAGGTCTCGATCCCGTAAAAACATCGGGATGAAAAGTATTCTATGTATTAATCCTGGTTATAAACTATCTGTGTGCCAAATTTCACCCAAATCCGTTCAGCCGTTTGAGCGTGAAGAAGTAGCAAACATACAAACACACACACTCACAAACTTTCGCCTTTATAATATTAGTGAGATTGTGACTATGGCTATGTGACCGCCATGCGCGTGAAGTCCCCCCTCCTCCTCGCACATTACGTTCTGTCGACAGCGGGCCCATCTCACTCGTGTTGCGAATGTAGCGATCGCTTTGTAATGTGCCCTCACTTGCTCACGGGCTTCATTCAATTGTTCACTTATTATATTACATTCATACTGCTTTGGGTATATCTAAATTAAATCAAAAGTTAACTCAGCGGAAATTAGTTGATGGAAAATTATGTAAATAGCTTTGTGTATGTACTTATATTCGCGTAGGTACCTAATGATATGAAATAAAAACATTTTTAAAAACAAGCTTTTAATGAACTAAAAAGTACTAAATTAAACTTACGTTATCATAGAACTTTAACATTTTCTTAAAACCTTGAGGCTTGTCTCAAAATGTAAGAAGGACGTTCAGGCCTCAGGCTTTTGAGAAAATATTAAAGTTCTACGTTATCGTAAGATTTATTTGGTACATTTTAGTTAGTTAAAAGCTTGTTTTTAAAAAGGTATCTTCTTAAATTTTATTTTGCACATTTTAGCATCACAATTTGTTTGAATATCCGTTCTATCAGTTTTACTTGAAAGGTATTTGTATCGCAAAATCCAACGAATCGAAAAACGCCTCTATACAAGTGATAGAGCCAACCAAGTTGTACTATCCAAGTAACGTATTCTCTTTCTTTCTTTCAAGTCATGCCATACTTTAAAACATAATTACTATAATAATTGAATGAGAACAAACGTAATTTCATATCTGCGATGTAGACCGCTGAGGAGATCCTTCGTATGGAGCCAATCCTGGTTGCAGCAGTCAGCTCATGGTGGACTTTAGAACGGACTATCATAAGTAAATGCGTATGTTAAATTCCGTTTCCGTAGCGTTGGCCGTTACGGAGTTCCCTTGTCTGGAGTCAATCCTGGATGTAGAATCAGGGTCATGCATTATAAAAATGCAATGTCCTTGAAACAGAACCAACGAGTTAAAATTCAACTCCTTAGGCTAAGAGGAAGTGGTTTCAATTTAACTTGCAAGATTTGACCCGAACATACATACATACATTCATACTAAGTTACTAACATACATAAAAACATTACAAATTAAATAAAAGCTTGTAAAAAGAGCCCTTGGGTGCGCTGATAACTCCTTCTCTAACTAGCTGTACTAAGATAATTAATGTTGTGCGATTTTTGGATTTATAGTATCAGAAGCATTACCAGCACCCATACCTACCTTTCACTGTAAGCGCTTGATCACTCGATAGACTTCTGAAGGTATTTGGTTAGCTTACTGTACCATTCTTGTGTGATGAAAACGTTTAAGACTTTGAAACGGTCTAAAGCCGAGTAATCTATAAATTACTCGCTTTCAGAAGTGAATCGGACGAGCAATTTAATCGCTGATAAACTCGTAATTTACGTAAGTTACTAACTAATAAAGTTAGATCAAACATTCGCGAGCGCTTCAATAAAGCAACTCACCGCTGGATCCGCTGCCAACACACTCGCGGGAGAGCAAATATATTACTTTCAGTTAATTGTACTATGCTAGGTATGACTTCATAATTATGTACGATCTGAGCGGTGGGTATCTAATTATTGGGCTGAGATTTTTATAAGCATCTATTGATTCTTTGGATTGAGTCTGGTGAGTCTTTTCCACATTTTTACATAAAATGTGTATTATGATCTCGGTGCTCGATGCCACTTACAACAAACACGACACCAAATGTTTTTTTTTTATATAATTTATTCTCATAAAAGACAAAAACGCCACTTACATGAGAACAGACAAGAAACATTCAGTAAACTTATTTTAGGTAACCGTCACCAGAGTATAATGTATATTATTTATAATTATATGTCGGCGCGAGCGAGGGCGTAGCGATAACAGGGCCATCATCATAGTTTTCTTGGTACGGGTTCCATGAGGAAGGTACTCGGGCAACCAGTAAAACGTAGTTTGAAGCACAAATCACAGTCACGTTTATCCGGTAATTTACAATCACTTTATGAGCAGTAAGAAACAAAGGTTTGTACGGTGAACATGACAGTTCCGATGGTATCCTCTCAACCGCCCGGTGTGCGCTCCGCAAGTCGAATGCCGGCCGCTCTCCAATCGGCTCTGTCCACGTGTAGAACGTTGTAGCGCGAAGTTATAGCGCCACCTCACGGCGTTCACTGTACTAACCGATCAACCAATGAGAATTAAGTTCCGGTTTGACCAATATTATGAAATCAACCGGAAGTAGTATTTTGATTATTTTGTCGTCTTGATATCGCTTGCGACGATTCTATGCTCATTCAGTAGCTCAACTCTGAACCATTAAAGAACATTGGAGGACTTTTAGTCAAGGCAGTTTTCAGTTATGTGTTTGGATAGCCGAGATTTAAAACTGCTGAGAGAGCTAACACTTTTTATATAAGTGGGTAAATTATTAAATAGTTGCGCTCCTTCATATGTAATAGTTCTTTCTAGCGTAGTTAGTGCGTATTCTTGGCAAAAAAAGTAGACTTGGTCGACGAAGACTGCGTTTGAGATTTTGTTATAAATGATAAGTTAGTGAGGATGGTTTTGTCTATAATAATTTTTTCTAATGAGAACGCAAGTACTTATGTGTAGAGTTGTTTGATATTAATTAGTTTTGTTTCTTCAAAAATTTTACAAGTTGGTGTTAGGTATGGATAGCGAAACAATATCTTTATGAGCTTATTTTGTGCTCTTTGTGATTCTTGCAACTTCGTTTTTCCGGCACTTCCCCAAATTTCTATAAGATATAACAGATGCGACTTAATAAGAGAATTATAAATAGTATAACGTATCTTTTTAGGTGTGCACTGGTTTATACTATGAAGTGATCCTGTAAGTGCTGATAGTTTATTTTTAATATGGTCTATTTGATTGTGCCATGTTAAGTGATGATCTATTCTCAAACCAAGATACTTTTCGCAGGTTTTTTGATCTAGTGGGATGCTATCAATAGTTAGTGTGTCGCACTGCGGAATTTGTTTATTCTTAGCTCTAAAGGTAACGTAACAAGTTTTAGAAATATTTATTACGATAACATTATACGAGTATAGCAAGGAACGGCATCAGCAGCGAAAATGTGCTGGTAAGAATTAAGTAATGCTCTGCCGAGCAGAGCTGCAAACAAACTGCTAATATCTCAATGAGCACAACAGGAGAGCACAGTGCACAGTGCACATTTGCACACATCGCGATATTACTGCTCTTTGTTCGGGCTAATGTACTTATTAAGGTCAATTACCTGCTCTTACGAGTATATACATGCTCTTCTTAATCTCTGCCGGCCGCCGCGGTGCCAGCGACACTTTAATAGTACTACATAGTACCGTATAAGAATCGAACTAATACAAAGTAGAATAACTAGAACCCGAAAAGGGGTCGTTGAACTCATCATTATAAACTTTAGTATAAGACCGACTCTAAAATCGCGCATACGAGTTTAAGAACATCTATGTACCCACCACACACATCAATACAAAACCGTTAGTAGAGTGCGATTTCGTTAAAAACTGTTCTGCGCGTATTCTGGATCTAGTTTTGTCAACAATATTATCTTCATGCACAGTGATTGAACCCAGCAAAAAACCAACTAAAAATATTACGTACACAACAGGTAGGACTGTAGGAGGTCCGCGAGCGTTCAGTAGCGGCCACTCGCGAGTCGCGCCGCACCCACGCTTAATAGCATTACGACCCCCGCTGGCACCGGCCGCCCCGCTCCGGTCGCGATTCGCTCCTCTCGCGATCCGCGACGCTTCGCTCGAGAACTCTTTCATTAAGAATACGGATACCAATTTATATACGTACCTAAATAGTATTAGTAAGTATACGGGAGTGGTGCGCTCTCGGACCGAATTGGTAATTTCTTTTGGTCAAACGGCTCCTTTTACTTAACGACGCACAGAAGGTGTCGTCCGGAATAACTGATGTGACATGAAAGTGGCATTAATAAATTAATTAATAATAATTAATTTTATAACCATTAATACATCATTAGCTGACCCCAACATAGTTGGGAAAAGGCAGATGACGATGACATGAAAGTGGCGCGCGATGAGCTGGCAATACATTACTGTCATTGTGAGCAGACTGTTGCCATGCTGGTGGCGCTGCGGAGCACACAGAGCTCGCGTCTCTCACATCACACACAGACACACACACACATACACACATCTAGCTTTCGAATAGGTCCATGTGGTTAAACATAGGCCTATACGTAATGTATGCGAACACATTTGTGTTAACTGTGCGTGACAAAAAAACGCGTGCGGATATAAAAAAGATGCAGAAATTATAAAGGGTCCTATATTAAAACTTCGTATTGGGCGAACGAAGATTGATTAGAGTAGATTGGATTAAGTAAATTCCAATCTAGTGTAATCGACCGTCAACCAGGTTTCGTATTACTTTATCATTTAGGAGTTAAAAACGGAGAGTAGAACAAACTTTGTCTTTGTACTAATGACTAAATATTTTAACGTTCCATGACGTGTATGCCTCTCTTGAGAGCTTCTTCCAGGTCTTTGTCAGTGTAGTCGCGAGACAACGTCGTCAATATTTGGTGAGTGCAGCGCCGATGGACGCGCGGCTGCGACCACTCGGCTCATTACTCATCGCGTTAATAAAGCAGTGCCACGTCTGAGCTCGCACCGCACAACGCTACACCGCACCGTACCACACTACACCGCGCCGCGCCACACCTCACCGCACTACATCGCGCCGCGCCACAACTCACCGCACTCTACCACAACTCACCGCACCACACCGGCCCACTCCGCACCGCACCGCACCGCACCGCACCACGTCGCACCACGCAGCACCGACCACACCGCGTCTTGTTGCAAACACCTACTGAAAAACCTTCCTCGATTTAGCATATTTCCACGACTGAGTGTACTGTGGTACAATTAATATTGTATTGTAAAATAAACGCCGCTTAGATTCCTCACGTGGAACAAATGTATAACAATAGTCGCTGAATCTTTCAGAAGCCGGCCGAGCTCGCGGTTGTGCGACTGTACCACGGTACGACTGTCTGCGTGCAGATACAGCGATGTTTAGCGCGGAGGCCCTTCACGTTGATTACTTTCCTTTTGTGTTGGAAGGAATGACCTTTGGGCTGTATTATATTGTTGTGTCACTCCGCTAAGCCGCGCGAAGACGATGCTACATCGATCGAATTCATCGCCATCAAATCACTAACATACAACGCCAGGAGTCGGTATGGCTATTCAATTAAAACTAAGCTCACGATTTGGTCTTGTCTTAATTTGAAATAATGTGATAGATGCCTAGCATTCAATAGTAATAATCGTATATTATATTTTATTTGTTTGGATCCGTTGTGGACGTGGAGCTCATCTAACATCTATATAGTGCTCACTGGGGTACGTATGAAGACCTGAGGCTCGTCCACATTGGAGGTAACTCTCTATAGGGACCATGCATGTAGATTAGTATTTTGTAAGCGATTCTCGCACTTCATCGATAAAGTACCAGACCATCTGATTGCTTTGCAAACTTTTTCTAACTCTGAAGGGCTATTGTGGAACCGCGTGGCAACGGTGAAGCTATGGCCGTGCGATCCTGCGTCAACGGTGAAGTTATGGCAGCGCGATCCTGCGTCAATGGTGAAGCTATTACCGCGCGATCCTGCGTCAACGGTGAAGTTATTACCGCGCGATCCTGCGTCAACGGTGAAGTTATGGCCGCGCGATCCTGCGTCAATGGTGAAACTATTACCGCGCGATCCTGCGTCAACGGTGAAGTTACGGCCGCGCAATCCTGCGTCAATGGTGAAGCTATTACCGCGCGATCCTGCGTCAAAAAGCATCGCGTCATTCGCGTCGCCGCATTGGTGAAAGCATTCAAGAACATTTACAAGACCGCTCCAGAAAATTGAAAGTGAACGCTTACTAATTATGAGGAGCTATTCTACAGTAACAGTTTGTTATCAAATCAAATCAAATCAAGAGTCATTTATTCAAACTAGGCTGAGAATCAGCACTTTTCGAACGTCAAAATTACAAAAGACAGTCCCCCAAAACGCCCGCCCTTCACCACTTCCTAGTGCTTTCGCTGGGAAGAAGAAGTGGCGCAACAAACTCCCCAGCAGCACAGCTGTCTGTTCAGTTAGAAAATACTTGACTGAATACAATACAAGGTATGCAAAGCAATTAACATTACAAGACACAGAACGCTAAATTAAATTATTTACCATATGTCAGCTAGCAACGCCAATATACCAAGAAATACAATAAAAACTATACGTACTCAAGCAAAAATTAATAAATGGAAATTAAATAAAAGCCTCCAGGTATAAAGGGCGTGACCGCTAACATATTTATGCAATGCTGGGTTCTGTTTACATAGCTGTCGCTTGAAGTCACAAATGATAAACTAGGACCATCGAAGGAAACTAAATAAACAAGTTATTAATAATGATAACAATAATAACACCAGGGTCAGCAAGACGACCAGTCACCACAAGCAGCACCCGTTCACGAGCATAACGCAAAGATCAGCCATTACCCCCCTCGCCATAGTTAGTCTGTTTGTTCAGCAGCCAGTACCAGTATCGGACTTTAGATTTGGATGACTGATAGAAACTAGTTATTGCGAGTAGCACTTTCTATAATATAATATATTTCATGAATGTTTCTGAACTAGCGAGGACTAGCAGCAGATAACGAAGTTGTCGCTACATTTTCTATAGAGCCTGCCGCGCCGCTCGCTCCCAACGCCCCCCCCCCCCCCCCCCCCCGGTGCTCTACTGTTTTCATAGAAGCTGCACACCATTCAGGCTGCAGGGACGTCTCGTTAAAATTATAAAATAAAAAGGCCATGGCGAGCCAAGCTTTTATGTAAAATATAAAAATAAAAAGAATAGTGTCGTGTCGTGAGTCGTCAGTGGGTGCAGTGTCTGCGTTGTATCATCTCGGTTCCATTTTCTTTTCATCAGGTATCTTCACGCTCGAGAGACGACGTCTCCGCGTGAAGCTACCCCCTCGCCCTCCCTACCCCTAACTCGCCCCCGCCCTAGTCTGCGCCTCCTTTCTCATTTTGATAACGTTTTACATTTTTTTAAGTTTGTTAGTGCTACAGTGAAATGAGACAACACTTGAATCCATCGCCGCCTTCCCGCGCCGCCGGCACTTGCCCGGAGACGTGGAACGTCTTCCAATCGAAATATTTATAACGTCTATTTACGAGCGTTATTTTATTAGAATGTATAATTGAATACATCACAAACAGCGAGTAATTGAGAAGTTGGTATGACTACTCAAAGACGGTCGCTTGATGACTTATTAAACCATTACTCATAATAATTAGTAGTTACCGGATAAATAACACACTGAGCTACAAACTTTGTAACAATAGGTCTGTGAGCTAGGTCGTTTAGGCATGTGTTTGCGATACAAGACAGCGATGTTGAAACGCGGCTGAGCGAGAAGGCTGAGGCAGTCCACTGCTGGACACAGGCCTCTCTGTCGCACGCCATCTTACTCAACCCTCGGCTACTCTCGTCCCGCTGGTCAACCTGCGAAGTCCATCGCTCCATCGAGCCTGAGGCCGTCCCACGCAAATTTTGTCAATTGACTGTTTTCACTCCAGTGGTTGGTGTCGATTCCTCTAGTTCTCTGTCCGATCACCTGATTTTGGATTGCATCTCTCAGAAAGACTGTAATTCTTACATAATCGTTATCCTTTAGCAGCTTATGTCTTTGGCAGTCCTCTGCTGGACATCTTAGGCCTCTCCATGAGCCCTTGTAAATGCATTTGATCAAATCAGTTACGGCATAAGTTTTATAACAAAAATAAGAGGTGTGAGAAACAAAGAAGTGAAGTATAGAGGATGTCAGTACTGGAGGTAGTTGACACAAATCACAACAACTAATAATAAGTATAAATCGCACCAAAAATAAGTAAATTTTTTGTTAATGATGGCACTATTTTTTTCCATCTATTGTCTTATCCCGTATTGGGTGCCACAGAAAAACAATTGCGGTATAAAACGACTCACGTAGCAGCGTAGCAACGTCGTAGCGTTTCGGCGTAGCAATTGTGTAGCGCTCTTTGTTCACCAGATATTTACGGGCATTGAATACGACTTCATTCAATAATTTAGCAGCCAATATCGTGATACGATTGGTAGGTAATTACCCGTGCGGGGCAGCACGCCCCGCTGTGGGTCGGCGGCGCGCAGCCTTCACTCGGCGCTGGGCCCCAGAGCGCGCGTGACGTCCCGACCGCGCGACGCCGGACATTCGGAACGCAACTTCCCCCGCGGACTGTTACTCTCAACCACGAGTTTACAACAAGTTTATTGTGTTGTGTTCATAGTTGGTCGTGATCATTACTTGTACCATGTGATAGGTTGCTCACTTGATTGGATTGCTCTCGTGGTAAGTAAGTTTAGTCCTTTTTGTACGAGTAAATAAGTATTTTGAAGTAAGTAATAAAACATAACCTTTAGTTTGAGAAAAATTAAAATCATTTAGAGTATTATGTAGATAAATGCATAGTTGGATAAAACATCATCATCTGCCTAGCCTTTTCCCAACTATGTTAGGGTCGGCTTCCAGTCTAACCGGATGCAGCTGAATACCAGTATTTTACATGGAGCGACTGCCTATCGGACCTCCACAATCCAGTTACTGGGTAATACGATACCCCTTGGTAGGACTGGTGGTCAGACTTTTGGGCTACTGACGACCCGTAACGACTGTCAAAGATCCACGAATGACAGCCGGGACCAACAGCTTAACGTGCTTTCCGAAGCACGGAGGGGTCTTGGTATGTGAAAATGGTCACCCATCCACGGAACAACCACGGCAAGCGTAGCTTAACCTGATTGATCGACCCGTGCGGCTGTTATTACTTAGCCACAAGTATAGTTGGATAAAACATAACAAACAATAAAAATGAAAATGCCTTTAATTTGCCACGACCGCCACTGCCACTGAGTTACGGTTATAATGCATACGTAATATTTAAGGAGCTTGGTTTATTACCGCTACCCTCTCTCTATATATATGAGGTATGCATGTTTGTAAGGAAGCATAAAGACTTATTTAAGAAGGCACAGGATGTATATCCTCGAAACCGGCGAGATCCTCACAGGCTTATATTAAATGACGTGCCAAGACTGGCTAAATACAGTAAAAGTTGTTTAGCCATGTGTGTTCGTATTTATAATAAAATTCTGAATGATTTTAAAACTTTAGATATGAGATTATTTAAAAACAAACTACATGTATGGTTGAACAATAACAATTTGTACAGTATTAAAGAATTTACTGACGAGAAACATTTGTGAACGTAACACAACATTTGCATGCTATGATAATAAGCAAAACATGTATGACCTATAATGACCTTAAGATCTTTATACACCATGTTTTACGCAAATAAATATTATTATTACGTACACACATTTATCAACATAATTATCAATTCGAAAATAACTCTTTCTGTCTGTCTGCGTGTTATATTTGCACGCCTAAACCGCTGTAGGAATTTCAATAAATGTTGGCAAGGAGATAGATGGCATCCTAGGGAAGGACGCTACTTTTTTCTAAAAAATAATGCTAAAATACAGGGGATGTAAACTCGGATAGGAAACCTATAAGTTTTTTAAGTTAGCGGTATGCTGTTGGTTAAAAATAAAGAATTACGTGTTTTAGAGTTTTTGTAAAATCATTCCCTAAGGGCTGACTTTCCATCGCCAGAACACTTTTATTCGAGGAAAAAAATTGTTGTTTGACAGTTCTTGTATGAAACAACTAAAAAAAATTTCAAAATTATTCCTCGAATACAGTTATCAGATGATTGAAAAATCAGCCCTTAGGGGAGTAAAATAGGGGATGATTTTAAAATTCACATGTAACATTGTAATTGTTGGCTACCTACCTCGTTTTAAGATATTTGACTGATTTGAAATATAGTCATTATTCGTATCTTGAGGTAGCATTTAGTGTTTACTTCATTAAAATCGGTCCACTCAGTCAAAAGTGTATTAAAATTTAAAATCACAAAACATCTTGACTAAAATATACATAGGTTATTACGTAGTTAATGGGGACGCTAGAATATTTCAAATGAATGGTGATAATGTGAAAATGAATAATTATTATTTTAGGTAAGATATTTAGAATTATACAAACAGGTTTTATTTATTTTAAAAAAGATGATTTGACTTTATGACCTGTCCGTACCGTACCTCGTCACGCCCTAGCGGCTGAACGTTTAGATGACAGGCATACGGACAGGCCATAGAACACAGGATACTTTTTATCCCGGTAGTACTCGTACGATTCCGTGAGATTCTTTGCGACTGCCACGCCGGTGACGCCGCGGTCAAAAGCTAGTATTTATAATAATACTGCTGCGTAACAATCATACATCTGTAACAATAAAATAAACATAAACACAATAATATAAATTAAGGTAACAGTACTTATTAGCTATATTTATTAACGAAAGTAAGTAGGTAAGAAATAAATCTGAGAATAAAGCATTAAGGTTTTTATTTTTCTTCTAAATACTCATATATAAGTAATGTAATTTATTATGCTTACTGTGTTAGGAACCGATGAAGTGTTTTTTTTTAAATATTGGTATTTTGAAACTTTTAACGATTTAGTTAGTTTATTACACTTTCATGCTAAAACGGTTGAACGGATTTTGATGAAATTCGGCACACAGATAGACCATAACTTAGGTAAGGACAAACTTGGCTGCCCACCAATAAAAAAAAATTGTTCGTGTCCGGCTTCCGACAGGCTCCGACCTGTTCCGACCTGTCGGAGACTGGACTCTGCGGCCAATCACAGTGACCTTTTTTTGTTATACTGATCTTATTAGGTTGCTGTGTGCTTAACAACTGGTGAAGTAATGCACTCTACGCAAGCTGATGAGTACATCAGGCCCTGCGTCCACGACGCTACTCGATAACGAGGCGACTTACTATTGCATAATAACTTGTTGGTGATTGATGACTTCGGTAGGAATGAAGAAGAACTTTTGAATAGCGTCGCAGACGACGGGTTTTAGTGCCATATTAACGACCTCAAAGTCAAATACACTCACTTCTCACACTTTGCATTAAATTATTGTAACAGTATTGTTATATCAACAGAATTACTTTTAAGAATGTCTTAATTGTTATGGGTATTTGGGTCCCCACTTTCCTCGCCGGAACATGAGCAACTTGTTAGTTGCACGCTCCGCTCTCGCCTGATAACATTATTACGGCCATCTTCACATGTGGATCGCCCCGGTGCCGTTCCAAACTTGCTCCTTACTTAACTAAACTTACTTAACATCTACTTACTTACTTTTTCGGTTTGTGAATTGTGCATATTGCAAATATTGATAAGTCCTTACCACGTAACGCACACACGGGCTCTGTGGTTGACACTGGAACACTGCTCTCCATCTGAGGAACGCACACATGGGCTCTGTGGTTGACACTGGAACACTGCTCTCCATCTGAGGAACGCACACACGGGCTCTGTGGTTGACACTGGAACACTGCTCTCCATCTGAGGAACGCACACACGGGCTCTGTGGTTGACACTGGAACACTGCTCTCCATCTGAGGAACGCACACACGGGCTCTGTGGTTGACACTGGAACACTGCTCTCCATCTGAGGAACACACACACGGGCTCTGTGGTTGACACTAGAACACTGCTCTCCATCTGAGGAACGCACACACGGGCTCTGTGGTTGACACTGGAACACTGCTCTCCATCTGAGGAACGCACACACGGGCTCTGTGGTTGACACTGGAACACTGCTCTCCATCTGAGGAACGCACACACGGGCTCTGTGGTTGACACTAGAACACTGCTCTCCATCTGAGGAACGCACACACGGGCTCTGTGGTTGACACTGGAACACTGCTCTCCATCTGAGGAACGCACACATGGGCTCTGTGGTTGACACTGGAACACTGCTCTCCATCTGAGGAACGCACACACGGGCTCTGTGGTTGACACTGGAACACTGCTCTCCATCTGAGGAACGCACACACGGGCTCTGTGGTTGACACTGGAACACTGCTCTCCATCTGAGGAACGCACACACGGGCTCTGTGGTTGACACTGGAACACTGCTCTCCATCTGAGGAACGCACACACGGGCTCTGTGGTTGACACTGGAACACTGCTCTCCATCTGAGGAACGCACACATGGGCTCTGTGGTTGACACTGGAACACTGCTCTCCATATGAGGAACGCACACACGGGCTCTGTGGTTGACACTGAAACACTGCTCTCTGCTTTGAAGCAACCGGAAAACGTACTGAAAGTTTGGAACTACTTTACAAAGCTTGAAACACAATTCAAATGATTATTTGATACATCTGGCCCAAAATTAACTCAATTCTTAGAAGTCTTGAAGTCCCGGGTCACCCCAGGACTTTGATCAGGGGTTGCCTCGTTTCCCGAGATTTTGAGACTGCCGAGACTTCCCAAACCATCATTGTGCCATTATCAACGACACAAGTAACGAACACCCTGCAACAACCTTTCAGAAAGCGGCTGTTAATCTCTTGGCACCACCGTTTTGTAAATCACATTGTACTAAATTTGCTACAGAGTGCTACAAGCCGCTACGGTGCTACGGAGCGCTACGAGTGCCTACGACTTTACGTAGTAATTCGTAGCGTACGTAGAGCGGTTGGAAGCGCTCTCGCTGAACAACTTCTCAAATGCTATATTACACACTCGAGTTACAGCGTCATAATGCTACGCTTTCTATATCATTATATTTTATGCATGAGGCTTTAAACTTCTTATGGCGTTAGTTTATTTTCAGTAAAGCTTTCACTACAATATTATTGAGTTGATGCCATTTTGAACGTATCAAATATTCACATTGAAATTTAATTAAAAGTCCGTTTATTCTGTCCGATCAGGCTTGAATAGCAATTTACCACAACGAATGAAATTACCACAGCTAATTGCACGACCTATGTTAGTAGGTAATTTTATTCGAAATACGTCTGATCTTCAATTTCATTTTTGTTTGGGAACGTTTAGTGACAAAAATATAGTTAGTGAAAATGTTATATTGTTAAGCACAAAACCGGCGCCAAGTGCATGTACTTATGTAAATATGTTTTTTTTTTTTTTTTGTATGAGTTGTTGATCTGTTCTGAAGTGAAATGGATGCGGAATGCTAAACAACTGACGTGTCGCCTCGCCTGGGGCTCACAATCGCCAGCAGTATCGCTCACTTGTTGGTCGCGGACACGCTGTCGCACGACGTCTCAATGCGAGCCCCGCGGGGCTTTGTAAGTGGAGCGCAGGGGAAGGCGAACTTCTCAAGCGCAGACATAGTGCGCGCAATAATACGAGCATCACGTGCACACGATACATGCACCGAAGTAAGATTCACGCAGCAGTGTTTTAGTCACTCATTTTTAGGGTTCTGTACCCAAAGGGTAAAAAGGAACCCTATTACTCCCGCTCCGCTGTCCGTCCGTCCGTCTGTCACCACGCTGTATCTCATGAATCGTGACAGTTAGAAAGTTGAAATTTACACAGATATTTATTTTTTTATTTTAATTTACTTATTATTTTTATTTTTTTTATTTTACAGCTATTTAATTATTTTTCATTGCATTTATAAGTTATTTCTGTTGCCGCTATAACAAGAAATACTAAAAAAGAGAATAAAATAAATATTTAAGGGGGCTCCCATACAACAGACATGATTTTTTTGCCTTTTTCATAGATAATGGTACGGAACCCTTCGTGCGCGAATCCGACTCGCGCTTGGCGCGTATTTTTCATGTTATTTAAACATTTACTGTAAGACAGCTAGCCTCGCATGCGATTGGATTGAAAGCCAAAAACGTATGGTTGGAAAAAGAGTTGGCAGATTGATTGACTTACTTTAAGACAAGCTGCTAAACAATCATACTTAGCTAACCATCACGTGCGGTTGTTTTGACGAAATAGTTTGTCTTACAACGTATCTTTTTCTTACATCTGTGTATATTTTGTGATTACACAACGTACACTTTGTGTATTACTTAAATGCTAGTATTTAAATGCAATACTTATCTATTGACATGTACATTAATGTTATCATTTTTAATAGAACTAAAATCAAAATCAAAAGTCATTTATTCAAACTAGGCTGAGAATCAGCACTTTTCAAACGTCAAAATTACAAAAGACAGACCCCCAAAACGCCCGCCCTTCATCACTTCCTAGTGCTTTCGCTGGGGAGAAGAAGTAGCGCAACAAACTCCCCAGCAGCACAGCTGTCTGTTCAGTTAGAAAATACTTGACTGAATACAATACAAGGTATGCAAAGTAATTAACATTAGGTAAAAGACACAGAACACTAAATTAAATTATTTGCCATAATTATGTCAGCTAGCTACGCCAATATACCAAGAAATACAATAAAAAAACTATACGTACTCAAGCAAAAAATAATAAATCAATATTAAATAAAAGCCTCCAGGTGTAATGTAAGAAAAGAGAGAGGTTAAAGAATTACTATTAATAATTATCGAATTCTTTATCTCTGTACAAAGACATAACCGCCCACCGTGATGCTACATGACCATTAGTGATTATCGAATTCTTTATCTCTGTACAAAGACATAACCGCCCACCGTGATGCTACATGACCATTAGTGATTATCGAATTCTTTATCTCTGTACAAAGACATAACCGCCCACCGTGATGCTACATGACCATTAGTGATTATCGAATTCTTTATCTCTGTACAAAGACATAACCGCCCACCGTGATGCTACATGACCATTAGTGATTATCGAATTCTTCATCTCTGTACAAAGACATAACCGCCCACCGTGATGCTACATGACCATTAGTGATTATCGAATTCTTTATCTCTGTACAAAGACATAACCGCCCACCGTGATGCTACATGACCATTAGTGATTATCGAATTCTTTATCTCTGTACAAAGACATAACCGCCCACCGTGATGCTACATGACAATAGAGAACATGCAATATTTTTATTTTTGCCTTCATTTGAATGAATTTCATGTAGAATATACCAAGAGTATAATAAAACATTTAAATACTATAATTTACTGAAAAAAATTGCGGTTTCAAACTGACAGTTTAAATTTTCGCGCGAAAACGATCTACAGTTACGATGACGTCACTCCGGTCTGTCACTGGCCATATTTGTTCGTTGCTGGCTTTCATAGTTGCGTAATTTTCAACTTTCGAGATATTTTTTGAATAAATACATGTAAGATACTGTAAATTATAAAAAAAATGGACTAAGTATCCATCAACCTCAGCAAGGTAATTGCGTAACACACTATCAGTAGCAATGGGTTTCATTTTGACAGTTGAAGAACATTTTGCGTTTTTTACCTTGTAGACCAAACACATTTTTCGAACATTTGAAGCAATAGATTAGCAATATAAGCATATTCCTAATCTATTGCTTCATATGTTCGAAAAATGTGTTCAAAATGATTGAAACTGAGATTATTATTGTGTACAGGATGTCATAACAATGCCACAAATATCCCGAGAATAAGCCGAGTTGATTCGTGTTTTGTGAAAATGTGTCCATCGACTTCAACTAAGTTTCTAAATAAAATATTTTTAACTGGACCTTCTGACCCGAAGTTGAGAAAAAAGTGGTTCCAAGCTGCGAAGAGGGATGACAATTTATTCTTTAGACTGTCATTCGATGCTGTGAAGATCACCAACATTAACTTTCAGCAGATTCCTGGGATCTGCTTTTATGAACCCAACCCATTTTTATTAAAAAAAATGCGATTAATTTCCGCAATAAAAGTTGTTTACGTTCACAACTATAACCTTAAATAAGTCATCATGACAGGAGTGACGTCACTAGACGCTGATTGGCGGATTAAAATACGTTCCGTTTCACGTTATTTTAATTCGTAATTATTGTTAAAAATCAATATAAACTAAAATAAAAACGTTGCAGTGGTCCTTCTTTTATGTTTTTTTAACATTTTAGTCACAAAATATTGATAAATAGTATATCTGCATCTTCCCTATTACTATTAGTGATTATCGAATTCTTTATCTCTGTACAAAGACATAACCGCCCACCGTGATGCTACATGACAATTCAATGAAAAGTTGTATAAGAAGGTTTTATACATCTAACCATGCTAAGCCACTTAGTATTCCTAATTTTTGAATATGATAAACTAACCGCGCCTGTGCTTAAGACAAAGAGGGGACATTTCAAACAATCGTTACGATATGTATGAGTAGGGAGGGATTTGATTAGTAGACAATATTTATTGATTAGTAAGACATTGTAAATAGTGATAATTAACATTTTTTTAAACACGCCAAGATGGTTAATTGTAGAAAGTTATTATTTATACCTACAGCCTGTTGTGGTCAAGTAACTCGATGTTTAACACTTTTCATCCACTTTGAACTTTAAGTGGTTGACATAAGGTGCAACAAATCGCATTGACTACATTTTATCACTTAAGGCTGCATTTACGAATAAAGTACAAAATCATATCTACCTACACTTGACCATTACGACAGTCCAAAGCCTGCAAGTGTGATGGAAAATGTTATCACCAGTTAATTACAATACATTCGCCATACGGTTAGGACCTACTGCCAAATGATTTTCAAAGAACGCAAGACGACCCTGGCGGCGTGGGCGGCGCGTGGTGAGCATGTTTTTATACGGACAACCAGGTAACAAAACAAGCTTATAACTTTGTGACTTTTCATGGTACAGTTTTGATATTTTGTGCATAGATTCTTTACATAAAAATACTAGACACGTATTTCGGGTTTCGCATACGAGTATACTAAAACGAATGTTGTATATGACGGGAGAAGATACGTTTGTCTCGCTATCATCAGCAATATTATAATTACTGTGGGCGTACTATGGGTAGTGTTGGTTATTGCGCAATAGAAAAACCGTTTACAGTACAAATCAAATTATAATTTTACGAAAAAATTAATCACACACTGTAGGTAGACGACACAGCTAGATACGGAACACGCGACCGTTTCTGAGCACATTTAGTCCGCACGATGTCCGATGACCAAAAGACTGCTCCACACCGCTTGATCACTCTCAGCGACTCGCACGAATGTCAGGCTAGACTGTCGAACGCTGGCGGTTGACTGGTGGTACTGGCGTCCCGATTAGTCAAATGAATGCTTAACGTATTTCCGAAATATATATATGTCACCGGAAAATAACAAGAACAGCAAATTTATTTTCCTAGGAAATTTATAAGCTAACCTAACCTAACCTACCGCAAATTGTATATGCACAAGGCCGCTCGCTTGTTCATGGACACCTGGACTGGTGTTATTGTAGGGAAAGCGGCCTCAGTCTGTATTTTCATTAGATCCATTGTATCACACCACACACAGCACTGCGAACACTACTTTTTGAAAGTACCCCACAAAAATCACACACACAATCTGGTCTACCCTCAATAAAACGGCGACGGTACAGTTCTCGTTCAGCTCGCAAAATACCATCTTCTGCTCTGCTCGACACACATCACCATTTCGTAATATTCGCTATTACTTAACCACATTTTAGAAACACAACAAAAAAAAAGGCGCGTATCACAAGGATAGAAATGAACGACAGACGCGGGGCACGAAGAACGACTGCAGAGTATCGACGTGACGAGCAAAGCAATAACAATAAGCTCGACCCGGGAATTCCCTTTTTGTTTACACACATTATGATGCTCATTGTGTGTGTAATTAGGGTTCTGTGAGTAAATTGTTTTCAATTCGGCCATAAACAGTTCCTGTTACTCATGCGGTCCTGGTACTTTATTAATTTCTATCTACAGTTAGATGCAGTTTTGCGACATTTTTTTATTGATTTCATTTGAATTATAATAAAGACTAAACGTGCTCAAACCAATAAAACTCGTGTACCACTCAAACAGCACGATAATTGTTTCGATTAGTCCTACAGACAAAAATATGCGTGTAAAAAAAAACTATTCTTAACTTGTTAATAGTTTTCGTCATAATTATTTTAAAAAATAACCTTATTTTAAAAATTATGAACGGAACCCACTGTGATTTTATTTGTACTAGGAGATGAATAAGTTGCGAAGAGGTGTATTGAAATGATGTTTTGGGTTCAGTTGGACATAAATTGTTACACTGAATCCTTTTTCTATTTTTAATTCTAATAGCAAATAAAATAATATATATTTAAGCAATTAATTCCTGGTAGGATGTACGTAAGGATTCGATTTTTATGATCAATTCAATGGTAAGAGCTGACGATTTTCCGAAACAATTCGTTTTAATGCGATCTTCAAGCAAATCGATTCAATAGGAACAGACGTGATAATTTTAAACTTTGTGTTCACGGCGCTAAAACAACTCTTATGCGTAAGAGCATCTTTTGCATGGCTCCGACGGTTTTTAATAAATTGCTCAAATCATGGAAAACATTAAATATATCGGCTCTTAAAAGTAAATTGAAGAGTTTACTAACTGAAAGAGCATATTACAGTATAGCAGAGTTTATGAAAGAGGACAATTTTCTTCGTTTTTGAGATGACAATGTTGTATTTTTGACATGTTATTGTAATGTACTAATTTTTTTGTTTTTGGAATAATTGTAATTTTAATTGAAATTTTCAATGACAGTAAGTAATTCATATTATTATTGACCATTTTATTTAATGACTACTTTGCGTTGGATTGCATCTAAAAATATGCTTATTGAATTGTAATTATAACTAATATTTAATGAATAATGATGAAATGTAATTTTGATGAATATTATCACGTTTTATGCACCATCTCTCCCTACCAATTTGTACGCCACGATATGCGGCTGAACATGTTAGAACTTTACTGTATACCACTATTATCCTGCTTGCAATGTGTGTACACCATGTTTAAACAAATAAAACTTACTTACTTACTTACTAATAGTAAGGTGAATCATATGTGCAAAAATCATTATGATAAGGGCTCATAATAGTTCAAGTTCATATTTGCCCAAAGTATTGTGCTGACAATCATAAACAGCGAATAGATAGGTTTATCTACTTCAAACACGATCAATTACTTACATACATATGCCGACACTTTGTAACTTCTCAGAATTGTTTATGTTAGCACTAAGCAAAGATTGAAACATTTGACGGTTTGATAGAAGTTCTCATTTCGAATGACATAGCTGCATTTTGTAAATTAATCGCTCGGCGTCGTATTCTGTATTAGTCATTGTGATTTTAACCGACTACATCTGTACCATCTGAATGAAAGTCATTGAATTACGCTGGAAAGGTTATCAATTATTATTTATTAAAAGTTTATACGTACCTACCTGACTGGCAACTGTAAATATGTCACAAATTAAAGGTGTGTTAAATGTTGATTAAATTTTTTTGATTAGGATTTTTGAATGAATTTTTAGAAGGTCGATTCTAGAGCACGGGTTCTGTGAATCGAATAAAAAATCGATTTAAAGCAAAACATCTTTCATCCTTATGGCAACCAGAATAAAAGGTTAGGAATAACGTTAGGAAATTTACAGGAATATTGTTTTTGAATTAGATATTTACTGTGCTGTAGGTACGATGGTCAGGTGGGTGGTGGGTGGACGATTACTATGTAGATTATAATTATCTACAAAGTAATCTTCTACAAAAGGACAATTAAGTAAAAAACCAACAATAATTGTGTAAATGAAACGTGACAATGCAAGCAGGTATCTAAATATGATTTCATTACATTTTGATACCTAGACCAATTAATTTTATTGTAGCTGGTTCACAAACATAATCAAAGTTTAGGAAAAGTCAGTAATAATATTTTGTAAAAAAAAAAAACATGTGGAACCTTTTATTCAGAAATGCCAGGAGTGCAAGGTTTATTTTTACTTACAAATAGTTCGCTGATCCCGATCAGCTGATTTGGTGCTAGTGATGTGTTTATTTCAATTTGAAAAGTTCTGTTTCTCGTATCAATGTATTAAAAATTGTCACGACTTCCGGACATGTAGAGATAGGATTCAAAAACCCTTCCAATATCGTTTGATATCATCCAAAGAAGCCGTGCCTTTGGTATGTATATACCCTTTCCGTTACACGTTGTATACATCGTGTAACGTTAAATGCGCAAAACCTGAAAATAGTTTGATCAGAATAACGAGCAGAATCAATTGAACCACTTTTTTATATAGGTCACATTCAATAAAAATCTTCGTTAAAAACTTTGCCGTGTCTTAATCGTGTAATGAAATTTAAATACCTTGAGCATTTCCTTACCGACGGCCTTGAGGACGATGTAGACATCGAGAGGAAGCGCAGGTGTCTAGCAGTCAGAGGTAACATGCTGGCCCGCAGATTCTACAGATGCTCTGAAGAAGTTAAGGTTACGCTCTTTAAGGCATACTGTCATAGCATATACACTGGGAATCTGTGGACCAGTTACACCAAAAGATCGCTGGATAACCTGCGTATCCAATATAATAATATCTTCAGGATGATGTTGGGGCTGCCTCGTTTCTGTAGCGCGTCAAGGATGTTCGCGCTATATCACACTGATGGATTTCATGCCGTCATTCGCAAAAAAACGGCATCCCTGGTCTGCAGAATGCGTGGCAGCCGCAATAAAATCCTGATGACTGTAGCGGACCGAATCTCATCCTCACTGTGGAGGTCCTTGGTCCGCAGAATTATTTTATTATTATTATTATTAATTATGAGTTTTCGATATTCCACATATGGATTGTAGATATCCGAAATAAAGAATATTTTATTTTATTTTATTTATTTTTATTTATTTACAAATAGGTTGAGCCATCACATGCGCAAACCCGCCAAAATAGGTAAACAAACACAAATTGATCTCGACCAATTTAAATTTTCTCATACGCGGGTTAATAATAGCTTTTATTTCAATGCAAAACGAATCGCAATAAGAGGAAATAAGACAATTTGAATTAAACAATAATGCTACCTATCTTTTTTAACTTAAACGTAACCTAAGGAACCTCGCGAAACACGTGACAGTGGCCATTTTTACTTCAGTCTGAGCGGTACAGGTGTAATTATTTTATCCCGTTACTACTGCGGCGCGTGCGCGCGAATTCTTACCATTTCACAATATTGAATATCTGCTCGGGGCCAGTCACGTAACGCGCCCGCCGTCGCTCGAGCGATAATTCTTCAAGTCTCGGGGTTTCCTTTTCTCTTACGCTGACTGTACAATCCATGTCTCGATCAAATCGGAGGCTTTCTCGTGGTCCACGAACGCTAAACAAAGAGGCAGGATATACTGGTATACTCTTCAGCCTTCTGTATAACCTGCCGCAGCGTATGTATGTGGTCTACGGTGCTAAAACCTTTACGGAAACCGGAAACAGGGTCCTGAAGGGGCTCGCATTGTGACCATCACATGATAGTGCGTCTGCAAGCGACCGGTGAGCGATGCTGCTGGCATGTGTGAGCCGAGGCGACGCAGCTTGTATATGAGGCTCATCGGAGACGTCAAACCTGAGCAAGAGACGGTTCATGGTGACTCTTGAAAACAGCTTGTAGACATGGCTCAAAAGTGAGATGGGAATTATTAACCCATCAATTATAGAATGAATGGGTTAATAAATGATAAGAAGGGCATTGAAAGAAAAGTATCATCACAGGTGTGATGATACTTTTTTTAAGAACACACGAGTATCGCTGTTTTCGTTTTCGCGTTTTTCCCTCGATTATGACGAAATCAAACAGCTTCTATAGGCCCTTAAGAACGGTTTTCCGCCGGATTTTAGGAGTTCAGCCGTAGTTCCGTCATCACTCGGTGCCTTGTTGCTATTAAGGTGCTTCAGAGACATCCTAATCTCGCACGAGCTGAAGTCCAGGATGTCTTTGTTAGAGTGTCGGGTCAATCTAGTTCTTAAGTCGTTTGCGAGGATCAGACCTCGAAATCTATCCTTTTGCAGCGAGGTGTGAGACAGGGAGACGTTACCGCTCCGAAACTGTTCACCGCTGCACTGGAAGATGTCTTCAAGTTTCTGAACTGGAAAGGGTTTGGCAATAACATCAATGAAGAATACATATCTCACCTTCTGTTTCACTTTCAGTTAGAGAATTGTTTACGTATAAATCATATTCGAATTGAACTCACATGTAGCACAGAAAGTTTTACGGTTTAACATGTCGCCACATCGCTGCATTATTGCACTCGAGCGGAGTAGGGGCGGATCGCTAGTTTTGTAAAATATCCAAAAAGTTATAGTAAAATGTTTTATTATTTTACACAAAAACGTGAGAAACGTAGGGTTCTTCGACTAGACACTTGACTTTTTTAACTTTCTTTGCACATTATCTCACAAATTGAACACGCCTCCCCCAGCGACGCTGCGCCATGCCGCGCCAGCGACCCGAGCGGAAGCGTTGCGTGCCGAGCCGTCTAATGCTATCGGAAATTGTTTAGGGACCCGGAAGAAACGATTACGAAACATAACGTATCGCTGTAAGCATTTTGCTCATCTCTGAAAGTGTTTACAGTACAAATAAGTGTATATATGTTTTGTAAACTTGGTCCCCAAGCAGATATTTTTAAACAAACTTAAGATTATTCGCCTCTCTAGACGACGCAAAAACTGGGATGACTTGAAAGCTGCTGTCGAAACAGTTTCACTTTGAAAGAAAATAAATGAGTTTCGAGTTTCACAAGCATATTATTTTTCCTTTCTTATCATCACCAAGCACAGTACAGCATCGTATGCTGTTCCAGAGCAGCCTCAAGTAATGCCATTCACCTCGGCCTGTGCGGCCTGTGCCACACGAACCCATGGTTCAGTGGCAAAAAAAAAATATACACAAACGAAATACTTAGGCTGACGTTTATCCTTAACTTTATTAGAAATTGTTTTTTGTGTTTGGGTTCACCAAACAGATACTTTCGCTTATGAATTTTCGCCGCATAACAAAAGCGCGCAGGACGAATTTTTGCAAGTAAATTCGTGAAGCCACTCCTCGCGGTGAAAACAGTCTTTAAACACATTTGGAACAAAAGTTGGAAGTTTGTACTTCAATATTTCCGTAACTAGAAAATTACATATTAACAGGTAAAGGGTTACCGGTTGTTGCAGAGGGCTGCATCGTTAACCTTCTTTTACACCCGTCATCAATTTTGGCTGTGTCTCGGAAAGCACGTTAAGCCGTTCGTCCCGGCTGTCATTCGTGGATCTTTTCGTTACGGGTAGTCAGGAGCCCGAAAGTCTGACTACCAGTCTTACCAAGGGGTATCGTATTACCCAGTAAATGGGTTGTAGAGGCCAGATAGGTAGTCGCTCCATGTAAAATACTGGTATTCAACTGTATCCGGTTAGACTGGAAGCCGATCCCAACATACATAGTTGGGAAAAAGGATAGGCAGATGATGATCAATTTTGGCTAGGATGTTTTTTGCGAGACCTAGATAACCACAGTACAGTCAACGGCCATAAGTCCAGAAGCATCTTACAGTTCATATTCGCCCGCGTGGTTCTACGCATATCTGTGTGTGTGTGTGATGCTATAACGCTAACAATAACACGTCATACGGTATCTACGAGAAAGTGATGTTAGTCAGATGCATGTGGTCAACACTAGACAAAAATAATAGTATGTTTGTAACTTGTTTTCTCCTTATTGAATTTTATTGGCATCCGTGCCGAACCTATTCAAAAAATAGTGCTACAATTCGTTATGATTGGTCTAATAATTGTTGGCAGAATCGTAGAAGTGGGCTGCACTGAAGAGCAAGTCTTGTACTTAGGGGTACTTTGGGGTGGATTCGAAACTCAGTAACTCTTCATTATTTTGTTCTTTTTTATATTTTTTAGGGTTCCGTACATCAAAAAGAAAAACGGAACCCTTATACACTTCATTGTCCGTCTGTCTGTTTTCCTTTTTCTCAAGAACGCGAAGAGTTGAAATTAATATCACATACTTAAGGCTGCAATCCCTTGAAGCAGTGAAAAAATCAAACTTCTAAGTTAAGGCAATCGAAAGATACGGGCGTTTATGTTCCATTTATGCCGCATATTTTGACACTCGCAAGGGAATCAAAACCTATGGGGTACTCCCCGTTGATCTAGAATCATGAAACTTGTCAAGAAGCAATGTCATGTAGTACAAAATAATAAAAGAAAAAAAATCGAAAAACCCTGAATTTATAGTTACATTACAAACAATATTATATTTCCGGGTCGGGTTGCCTCCTTCCCTCAAATATAGCGAGGGGGTAATGGCTGATCTGTGCGTTATGCTCGTGAACGGGTGTTGCTTGTGCTGATTGGTCGTCTTCCTGACCATGATCTTGTTATTGTTATTACGAGTAGTAATTAACTGTTTATTTATTTTACTTCAATGGTCCTACTTTATCATTTGAGACTTCAAGCTACAGCTATTTGGACATATTCAGCATTGCATATTATGCAAGCCGGCATGCACTTTATGCGTGGATGCTTTTATTGGTTATTATGTTCTGATTTAATTTATATTCTTATTTCTGCTTGAGTACAATGTTTTTATTGGTATACAGGGTGTAAGGAGAACGCTTCCGAAGCCAGAACGTAGAGATTATATACAACCTAAATGCAAACGAATACCAATAACCTTTCGCTATAAATTGGTTATTTTTAAGACTTCATATTTTGTAAACGGGTAAGTAATAGATGATATAACAACAAAATGTCTAATACTAACAACATAATATAACAACGGAACCTATAATTTTATTTAATATAGCGATTACTTAATATAATGAACGATTGATAAAATTTTAAAATAACTAATTTTTATTAGCATAACATACATTAAATATAACATCGTTTGACATAACATACATTAAATATAAAATCGTTTGACCTAATCGTTTGAACTAGTAACTGATTACCACTTTTTTTTTTTTTTTTTATTCGAGGTAGAAAATCCTCATGCCGCCTGCTGCGGGCTGGGTGAGGGGACGAGATCTCCCTCCACCTTTCCGCAGCCTCCTTCTGCGAGACGACTGTTTCGCAGAAGGAAACCACCGCGACCCAGGACTCTTCGCTGCCGACCATAGACTCGACCACGGCCGGCAGCGATAGGTTTTAATTCAAGATATTCTTAATATGAGAGAAGGAGTGCACGAAGTGAATAAAAATCGGCAATTAAATGCCGAATTTCGTAACCTATACGAAGATTACAGAAAATATATATATAGATTAAATATATGAATATTTATATACAACGTGTAACGTTAAATGCGCAAAACCTAAAAATAGTTGTATCAGAATAACGAGCAGAATTAATTGAACCACTTTTTAATATAGGTCGCATTTTTCAAAAAATCGTCATTAAAAACGTTGCCGTATCTATTTATTAATAGTTCAAGCAACCCAATGTCAGCGCAGCACAGCGGCCCGGTGACGACTCCTCCCTCGGTAAAGCGTCATCGCAGACGCAAGAAACAGAATGGCAAGTAAAACTAAAACAGCACATAAAACCTTTACAATTTTTTTAATGACTTATTTTCTCTCTGAAATAGGTCAATTGAATTAAAAATCAGTTGGGGTGTCTGAGTTTTTGCGCATTTAACGTTACACGTTGTATATAGGCGGTCGATTTAAAATTTCAGTGATAAATGCCTCGGGCATTTATCACTGAAATTATAAAATTATATATCCATTACCGCCACAAAATCGTCTAAATTTTTTTTGTTTATAACTACGCCACTGAGTACGTCACTCCTACACCGCTGTCCGCGCCGCCGCTCTGTTTCGTCGCACTCATTCACTTGTACTTTTGTTCCTGCCGCTCCCCGCACCGCGCGCCACTGTAGCGATTCGCTCGGATAAAACCGCGCGCGTTTTCGCTATGAGCAGCGTCTCGTGGCGTGCTTAAAACATTTTCATACTTTTGATTTTACCGCTCGCCGCCCCGCGCTTAGCTGCCGCTCACAGCGGCAAGGTCGTGAACGGGCCGTTAGCCTTCTAACCTAACCTATCCGAGTCGGGGTACTCTGAGTCGGGGTGTTAACCATAATGACGTTATATATACAAGGTGTAACTTAAATAACGCACAACCTCTTAAGGGGTCATTGTACTCATCATTATGAACAACTTTTACTATGGGACCAAACCGGAAATCGCGAAAAAAAAATCAGCTGTTCCCTAAATTTTGACGAGTTATGCGAACATAAATGTAGGGAACAGCTGATTTTTTTTTCGCGATTTCTGGTTTGGTCCCATAGTAAAAGTTGTTAATAATGATGAGTACAATGACCCCTTAAGAGGTTGTGCGTTATTTAAGTTACACCTTGTATATATTAAACGTTAGACCTAATGATTTTCGATTAAATAAATAATATACATATTAAACGTTAGACCAAATGATTTTCGATTACATAAACGTTATATCAAACAACGTTATACTAATTAATTTTTAGAATAAATAAATGTTATATGTAAAGAAATTATATCAACAGTTGGTATATCTCACGTTGATTATATCTTATGAACGATAATAAAATGAAATTAGACCAAATGAGTTTATACGTTATGAGACGCACCCCTAAGGTCGCCACCGCGCCGCGCATAGGCGTGGACGCCTCTCGCTCAAACTAGGTGGCGCGGGTTCAAACCCCTGCCTATACCAATGAGTTTCGTGATCAACCTTGATTATCAGAATTCGAACGAAGGTAAGCACGTCGGATCAAAATCGTAACCCTGTTCAATGGAGAAATCATAACGATCCTCGCATGAATGGAATCCGAAAGCAGATATCCTACAACCAGGTAGAAGTGAAATGAAAAGACATTTTGCTTCAAGCGATCGAGTAAAGGTTAGGAGCTTATGAGGATAGGATCACATGGCACCGCCGCACGAGCCAGCCTTCGCGTTGCGTGGACTTGAGGTCGTCGGCCGCGTGGCTGTCGGCGAGCGCGCGCGCACTTTGAACTCGAGGTTATGCGCGATGCGCGAGCGTCAGATGATATTTATTTACGAATACATTACTTGTTAGAGTTGTAAAGAAAAAAAAAATGTGTTTAATCGCAAATAATGGTTTCATTTTAGGTACTGTTCTCACAGCATAGTGTACGAAAATTGCTAAAAAAAAAAGGAAAAATTGTTCATTTTTTTTTTTCAGATTTTTTGATGGTATCGTATTGAGAATCACTAACCCTATCACCTGTCTTCGTTTTCGGAAGCGTTTCCCTGGCATCCTGTATTAGCATCTGTTAGCTGACATGCTATTTTTTTTTTCAATGCTCTTACAGCCAAATGACGTGTTTATGGCTACGGACACGAAGTTAGCGGGCGCGGGGTGGCGGCGGCGGCGGCGGAGCGGTAGCGGCGCGTTTCTATGCTTAGATTTATGAGGAGCTGGCCTCGAAGGCAGCAGCGCGGGGAGCGGCGCACGAGCGATGCGCACCAGTCTAGCGGTACCCGCGCGTCTCCATTGTCGTAGTGTTGTGCATTTTATTTTTATCGACCGACGTTTCAAAATGTTGTATCAAAAAGAGGTTACCGTCGCTTTTTAGACATTTCGTTCGCGAACAAGGACACTAATTTCTCATTACACAGCACTACGCAGCTCTAGCGCCGCGCGATCTCCCCGCTGGCTTCGAGACCGGGTCTGCGTTGCCACGCCATTCTTCACGCCGCCGCCACCGCCGCCCCGCGCTGTTGAATTCATGTCCGTAGCCTCAGTTTTTCGATCGAAAAAGAAAAATTACGAAAACCGAAAACGAAATCTGGTCAGACTCTACTGATTTGTATGTGCAGGTGGAGCGGTGCGTTGCGGAGCTGAGCGGTGCGGTGCGGCCGCCGGTGACATGCCGCCGTTGCCGCTGCCGCTACTGCTGACCCTTCTCCTCGTAACTCGTGAGTGCAGACGATGCCGTGGGACGGAGATTCCACTAGTACCTACTTACGTACTTGTTAGCCAGCGAAATAAAAAAATTCTCACGTTTTTTGCAAATTCCAAGTCAATGTCAGGTCGTATGTTGATCAAAATAATTATGATTCGCGACTGTAAACAAATGTATATTTACAAATTATAATGATAAGTATATTTACAACTCTCTAATATCGAATTGGCCTCAAATGTCGTGATTTCGTGAAATGTGTAGACGATATTATGTATGATGTACTAAGAAATACATTCAGTCAAAAAAAGTATCGGGAATGGATGATTTGTTTATGGTTCCAAATTCAATTTTTTTTTATTTATTTATTTAAACTTATCGCAGACAAAAAGGTACATACAAAGGCGGACTTAATGCTTTTTTGTTCTTGTTAGATTGGCACAACTGTAGTGCGATTCTGTAACCATCTCACCGTAAAAACTTAGGTGAACTGAGCGTGGAGTGAGCTGTCATTGTCATCCCACCTGATAATAGGGATTGACCAAACATACATTTACAATCATAATGGAGATTATAATAATATTTTTATGATAATTCTATTGATCATTTTATATAATTTCAAAGCTAGTATTTTAATTGTCAAAGCATTACTATTTTGTGGGGTTTTAATCTAGGAAAAAAAAAGAATGGTCCTTGTATAAGGACTAGTGGATAACGTCGTGAGCTACACATTATGTAATGTCTTTTTTTTTCTCACTACCTGTTTGTTACGATGTTTGTGTAACTGTTTATTTTCCCGAATTAAATAAAATAAATAAATAGTCTAGAAAAAAAAAAGAAAAAATATATATTCTGACCAAGTGTCTTTTGCTATTTTATTGTAAAACCCCACAAAATAGTAATGTTTTGACAACTAGAATACTAGCTTTGAAATTATATAAAGTGATCAAAGAAGTAGCATAAAAACCCTATTAAAATCTCGATTATGATTGTAAATGTTTTCTTGGTCAATCCCTAGCATCATTGGGAGTCAAGTGACAGCTTACTCCACGCAAGTTTTCACGGTGAGATTTTTACAGAATCGACATTTTGTTTTCCATTTTGGCGCGGAGTTTGAGTTACATTTGTTATTTAGATTAAATATAGCTCTGTTTTTAGTTATATCATAATTGTATTAGTGTGCATTGCGAATTTCATAATGGACAAAAACATCGAACAAAGAGTTTGTCTTAAATTTTGCATCACCAACGGAATTTCATGTTCGGAGTCACTGAAAATGTTACAAAAGGCTTACGGTGATTCGACTTTATCAAAAACACGTGCTTATGAGTGGTACAAAGCGTTCAAAGGCCGTCGAGATGTGATGGAATATTTGCCTCGCTCCGGTAGGCCATCAATGTCTGTAACTGAAGTTAACAACGCAAAATTGAAGGAAATAGTGACTGAAAATCTTCATTCTAGTTTGAGAGAGATAGCCGCCAAAATTTCTGTGTCTCACGAGTCGATCCGTACCAATTTAAATGTTCACTTGGGTATGAAACACGTTGCCGCTCCGCTAGTCCCAAAAGACCTGAATTGTCTCCAAAAACTCAATCGCATAGGAGTCGCTGAGGACATACTAGAACGAGTCAATTCCGACCCAACATTCATAAAACGCATTATTACTGGTGATGAGACGTGGTTTTACGAGTTCGACATGCAAACTAGTCAACAAGCTTCGGAGTGGCGGCTTCCAACTGAACCGAATCCGAAAAAACCACGCCAAAGTCGATGAAAAGCCCAAGTCATGTTGACTATTTTCTTTGACTATCGCGATTTTGTGCACTCAGAATTCTATCCGGAAGGTCAAACGGTAAATAAAGAATATTGTTTGAGCGTTATGATGCGGCGTTTAGTAGAGGAAATTAGACACAAAAAGTCAGATTTGTATACACAAAAATTCCTGGATTTTGCACTACGCTAATACGCTTTCGCACAAGGCCATCATTGTGAACGATATTTTGACGAAAAACTCAACAAATATCATCGAGCACCACCTTAATCACCAGATATGGCTCCAGCCGACTTTTCCCTTTTTCTTTCACTCAAATTACCACTTCGTGGCACCTGTTTTCATTCCGTAAAAGACGTAAAGGAGAATTCGTAGCTAGAACTGAACAATTTCTGGAAAAAGCGTTTAAAAATGTTTTGATGATTGGATTATTCGTTGGCGTAAGTATATCGTCGACCGTAGGTTCAATTGAGGTAAGGGACAAAATACGATTTTTCAGGAGAGGCCGACAAAGTTTTTTTTCGGACTAAATCGCCCATAACTTTTTTGTTATTAACCTTTTTCGGGTCTGATTTCACAAATAAACTTGTATTTTAGTGCTCTATCTACATGTGTAACATTTATTTAAATGAGTTAGCTATTTAAGAAAATAGATGTCCCTTACTGACCAAGTATCTTGTAGTCCCGTCCCTTACATTAAATTGACCTCTACGTTGGATCCAATCTATTAATGAAAAAATAGTGTAAAGGACTTGTTGAAAAAATTTATAAAGAGATTTTTGACAGAAAATGAAGTACACACTTTTGACGTATGGATATCTTAAATTTGGAAATCGTTGTAAGAAATCATTTAAAAGACATGAAAATGTATTAGAACCGTGTGTGTGCTTTTTTGTATGTCGCTTACATGCAATGTTTGTACATTGTAATAGCAAATTTGTATTAGTTTGAATAAAACAATTTTTATTTTATTGAAGATGTTTATTAAAATCAAATTATTAAAAAAATGGTAACAATTTTACCTATACTTACTTTGAATTCTTATTCAAATAAAAGAGTAGCTGCAAAAACCGTGCACAATCCCGACCAAACATGTAGCTGAAGTTCCAAACGTTTGAATTCCAAAAGTAGAAAAGGCTGCTCTACTACGTTCTTATATGCAAAAAAATCGAAATAATGAAATATATATTGAATAATAAACCTTAATTACGATTAATAAGACATATCATTGTAACATATTGCATTATAATAATATGTCATTTATTTCGACCTACTAGGATCACAAAACATTCATATTATATATACATTATCAATAAAATAGGATACAAAACCACGGCAAAAATACATAATAAATTAAATTGCATCAAATCAATTAAATCATGATAAATTTCATCAAATTAATAAATAAATTAGAATCAAATAAATTAATAAATAATAAATTAGAATCAAATCAATTAATAAATAATAAATTTCATCAAATTAAAACATAAATTATAATTAAATTAATAGGCAATTAGAATCAAATTAATCAAATGTCATCTATAGGTATTATATTATACTGTCACTACATTAAGCATACAACAATGGTTAATGTAGTGACAGTCGAACCTCTCAGCCATCATCCTCAAGATAGTGTTGGAGCTGGCGCGGACCCTGCGCACCAAGGATGTGCACCGTTTCCGCATCGTCGCATAGAAGCAGTCAATACGTGACTCAGCGAACATCCCCGACGCACTGCAGTGCCGAGGCAGCCCCAACAACATCCTGTAGGCATTGTTGAATTGGACTCGTAGGGCGCTGTACTGTTTTTGAGTATAGTTAACCCACAAGGCGCTCGAATAAAAACAGGTGCAATACGCTCTGAAAAGAGTGTTTTTTACTTCCTTCGAGCAGCGTGCAAACCTGCGAGCTATCATGTTCGCTCTAACAGACAACGCCCTACGTTCCCGCTCTATGTCTGAATCATCTTTCAGGTCAGAGGTCACCAGATGCCCAAGGTATTTAAAGGTATCAACCCTCTTTAGCGGTACATTATTTAACTTGATGCTTGGGATACTATCTGGACATTTACCCCTGGCCCGGAAAACCATACGCTCACTTTTCTTAGTGTTATAGAGCAGGCCATGACTGAGAGCATATTCCTCACAAATACCGAGCAGCTTAGACAGGCCACATACCGAGGCGCTCAGCAGCACCATGTCGTCCGCATAGCTAATGTTGTTTACACAAACCCCACCAACATGACATCCGACATGCGTGCTGCTCAGCCTCTCGATGAGTGCGTTTACATAAAGGTTGAAGAGCGTTGGCGAGGTCAACCCCCCTTGCCTCACCCCGCACTCCAACCTGTATGGTTCAGACAGCGCCCCCGACCACCGAACTACGTTGACCTGGTTCCCGTACCAATATTTGAGAATACGAATGCATTCGCTTGGCAGGGATGTGTCGTTATGTTTATCCCAGAGGATATCATAGGAAACCAGGTCAAACGCCTTCGTAAGGTCGAGGAAGCAAGCATAGACTGGTGTTTTGCGATCAGTATAGTACTTGACAGTCTCCTTCAAACACAGAATAGCTGTCTCAGTGGAGAGTCCCGATTTGAAACCGAATTGATTGTCATGTAACTCGAGACAGCCACTCATCAGTGTGTTAAGAAGACTGTCAAGCACCTTAGACATAATTGTAGCCAGAGAGATGGGTCTGTAGTTGTTAGCGTCGCTTATATCACCAGTCTTACTTTTCACGATTGGTACCACCACGGTCTGCATCATAGCTGGAGGTAGATATGAATGTCCTAGACATAGGGAGTAAAACATAGCCAGAACCCTTGGAAGATGGACGCCAGCATATCTAAGATGCTCGATACTCAAATCATCGTGGCCAGGAGACTTGCCTCGGGCCATGGTGGTGACATTATAAAAAAAAAATATACAGTGATTATCTTTTCTAAATAATAAAAAGGGAACAATTTAATCAGATTACATTTATAAAAAAACAACAAAAATAATGGCTTTTTGGCAAATTTAAGTTCTCTGGTCCCTTGAAACTTTTTGAAAATTTCTGGAAAATCAACTAAAGAGTGCCGAATGATTTTCGAAAATATTTATCATCCGGAAACCACACCTTCTATTAATTATTTATAAAAAACAACAAAAATAATGTTTTTTTAGCAAAATTAAGTGCTCTGGCCCCTTGAAACTTTGTAAAAAAATTCTGATAAATCAACTAAAGAGTGTCGAATGATTTTCGAAAACATTTATCATCCGGAAACTACCCCTTCTATTGTTTATTTATAAAAAAAACAACAAAAATAATGGCTTTTTGGCAAAATTAAGTTCTCTGGCCCCTTGAAACTTTGTAAAAATTTTCTGGAAAATCAACTACAGAGTGCCAAATAATTTTCGAAAACATTTATCATCCGGAAACTACCCCTTCTATTGTTTATTTATAAAATATAACAAAAATAATGACTTTTTGGTGCTCTGGCCCCTTGAAACTTAGTAAAAAAAATCCGATAAATCAACTAAAGAGTGCCGAATGAATTTCGAAAATATTTATCGTTCGGAAATTACCCCTTCTATCATTTATTTATAAAAATAATGGTTTTTTAGCTAAATTAAGTGCACTGGATCCTTGAAACCTACTACCCTACTACAAAGTTTCAAGGGGCCAGAGCACTTCGTTTTGCCAAAAAGTCATTATTTTTGTTGTTTTTTAACAACAGATGAACTCGCACTGATACCACTTTTTTATGCCCGCGCGCTGCTTTCGCATTGGTACCATCCTCTCTTTTGCACACAGAAAGACGTCGTGAGATAGAAAAGAATGGTAATAGTGCAATAATTCGATTCAAATAGGTGTAACGTTGTCACTGCTTAAAGTATGACAATGCAAATTGGGGTAAGGGACAACTATGTCAAAACTAGTGTAATCCATTTAAAGTATGGATGATATTTATTTTTTGAGATAACAAAGACATTAGTGTAAGGCCACGTTTATTATTGTTTCTTAAAAAATAAACCATATAATGGTAATTCGTTGATTGCGAAGACCCTTACCTTATTTGAAGTGGATTGGCGGCGATAATTACACCATTTCAAGTTCCTATATTGCATAGTTTTTCAGATACATTGTTATTATGGGGCTGATTCGAAATTTGGATCCAAAAATCATTAGAGTAAGGGACATTTTTTTTAGGCTAGAATTTTTTCATATTCACCATTCGATAGAGCGAAAAATTCTGAACAAAACTGTATACTGAACTCATTTTCGGTATTTTGTCCCTTACCTCAATTGAACCTACGGTCGATATCGTTTCTGAAGGAGGATACTTTGAAGGTGATGAAATAAATTAGGATAAATAACTAATATTTTGTGTATTATTGATCTTTTCTCGGTACTTTCTTGACCGAGTAGTAAATGTAATTCTATTTTATTTTATGGTAATTTGAACTCGTAGAGCTATTTTTTTTTACCGACTTCAAAAAGGAGGAGCTTCTCAATTCGACTGTATTTTTTTTTTAGTATGCAATTGTGGATAGATTACAAAAAATATTTTTTTATTGAATAAGGTGTGCCGCAGGTGTGGTCCCATATACATTTTACTAACTTTGCTTGGGTAGTTTTTGAATTATCTTCAATAATGCGTATTTTCGTCACTTAGTTTATATTGACGATGTTATAATAACTTCCTGTTACTCGTATTTACATAGCAAGTACTGATACACGATTTTGTGTGGGGCAGGTAGAAATAAAAATGAATTGATTATAATCCGGTAAATAGGTGAAGCCGGACCATTCGGGGCTCCGAGATAAGACGGACATGCCTTCTTCTTTGTAGAATAATAAACCGAGACGATTGGAACTAGTCGGATCGCTTTGCAGTTGACCTCGCACTTGCGAGTCAAGTGGTTTTGTGTGCGCATAGTACACGTCTCAACGTAAGTTGACTTATTTTTTCATTTTTAAGTCTGTGTTATATCTAATTCGTCGTTGTGTTAAATTCTTAGTTCTTTAGTAAATCTCTACGATCAAGTATGTGGCTAAATAACTATAAAACATTGAGCTAGTGAACTAATTAGCAATATTTAGTATTTAGTTTACAACTTTCTTTAGATTTTGGTACCTAATACTTATTTTATACGACCGCGAGGACGTTGCGGCCGGTACAAGAAGATCAAAGCGCCCGATGTACCCCGGGTAGTTATGTTAAGTTTATCTTTTTTCATCAGTTACAATTATGGTTTGCCACTACCAAAGGAAGACAGAGCGGCTAAATAGAGCATGGGGGAAATGGAAATCGCTATAAGCTCCTATAGATATCATGCCAAAATTCAAAGCACAAGTCCAGTAAAGAAGCTTAAACACAGAAACCAGCTTATATGAGAAAAACCGGCCATGTGCGTGAGGGACCACGCACAATGAAGAGTTCCGTAGCTGGAATGAATTTATCCCAAGAACAAACTTAACATTGTAGTTGAAAATCATGTTCTCCCATACATTCCAACTGCAAATGTAAGTTGGTACGCATAATATTGAGTGATTTACCATGTTATTTTTCATATCATGGACTTCTTATAGGTTTTCCCATAATCTATAAGTCATCTATCAGTCGTGTCGCGAACGCGTTTTCGCACGGACGCGTGAGACCAACCATGGCCTCTAAATTGTTAAAATGTTCAAGTTGCAATATAGTCATCAACGAGGTTCTAGCATTGGTTTGTAATAAAATCGATTTGATGAACGAGGAGAGCATTAGTCACATTTGTGTGAGTGCATTTTCTGACGAGGACATTCACAGTGCTAAAAATCTTCTGTGCGAATCGTTACCTACAGAGAAGCGTAAGAAGGCAAGGAAGAGAGACGGGAAAAAGCTCCGTGAAATAGATGACATCATCTGCATGCTGAAGGAGTCCGACCCTGAGGTCTTACCGGTGTTTGTGACCCGTGATCTACACAAGCTGCCGCCGGTACTTTTCGATCATGTTGACGTCACTCGGATTTTAAAGGATTTGGTGCGTATGCAGCAGGAGATGAATCAGGTTAAAGAGCTGTATGTCACTAAGGAAAACCTAGATGCTGTTAAGTCTGATCTTGAAAACCTAAAAAAGGCCTCTATAGTGAACAACTTTGGAACTACCGCCTCTAACGTCAACATCAAAAGGGGTGGTATTTTGCTGGATAGTCATGACGACTACTGCAGCGGTGCGGTGCAGTGGTGCGATGTCGACTTGCATACATGGACGGAGAGCATGAAAATCCATTCAAAAAACCTAGCGAGGTACGCTCAGATACCAGCTACAGGGATATCGCTCAATCATTTTCCAAAAATGAAGGTAGGCGAAGAATTTGCGGTGAGACTAACGTATTTAACGAGAGTGATGTTCGCCTTACGGCGGCCGGTGACGCAACCGAGTCGGTGATTCACGCGCAATCAGCTGCGATCGACGTACCCAGCGAAACGAGGAACACTGCGGCTCCGAACGTAAACAGTGATGTAGACGGCAAAAAGAAATCATTGGCCGATGTTGTACGCATTGGCGAGTGGAAAATACCTAAAGAAGACGCAGAATGGACCGTAGTACAGAGGGGACGTCTAAGGAATAGCTTTGTTGCAAACAGAGGGAAGGCAGTTTTGAGCCCGAATGCGAACTTCAAAGCTGCGGATATAAAAATTTCCATTTACATTTATAATGTTGCGAAGGACGTGCCAGTGTGTGACATTCTAAGCTATATTGAGGGTAAAACTGATGTTGCGGTACACATAGAAGAGATGAGTATGAAATTACCAAAACAGTATGATGCGTACAAAGTACTGGTACCAATACAAAATTTGGAAATCTTTCTCAATGATGATTTTTGGCCAGAAGGCGTCGCGTATCGTCGCTTTGTGAACTTCAAGACAAAAACTAATGGAACAAGTGGATAGTGCGCCAATGAAACTTATTAGTTTCAACTGTAAGAATGTTATTAGATCGGCGGATTGCATACGGAGGTTGTGCAGGACAACCGACATAATCGCTCTTCAAGAAACTTGGTTGTTGCCGCATGACATACCTTTTCTTGGTACTATCAACGACGGGTTTGCTTACACGGGCACCTCGGCCGTGGATACGACAGCTGGGGTATTAAGGGGTAGGCCGTACGGTGGTGTGGCCCTGCTCTGGAGGAAGTCTGCGTTCCCGTGCGTTACAGTGATACCGTGTGATAATGTGCGTATTGCGGCCATAAAAGTAGTGCTTAGTGATAGGTCAATTGTGGTCTTATCAGTGTACATGCCCACCGCGAGTGTCGATAATTTAATTGAGTTCACTAATTGTCTTAGTGAAGTTAATGCATTGATTGAAAATAGTGCCGTGGAGTCTGTTTTTGTACTTGGGGACTTTAATGCACACCCAGGTGGGTTATTTTCAAGCGAACTAATAAACTTTTGTACCGAACAATCATGGTCGTGCGTAGATATGGACTTGCTACCTTTAGACACATATACATTTGTGAGTGATGCATACGGCTCTCTGCGTTGGCCCGATCACTGTGTGACAACCAGTGCAGCGAGACGCTCATTACGTAAAGTGTCCGTTTTACATGATGCTTACTGGTCTGATCATTGTCCGTTGTTGGTTGAGTGTGACTTCAAATTGATAAGACCGAAAAGTATTACGACTGATAACGAATGTAATAAAGTAATGTGAGGAGAAAGAAACACTGAACAGACCGGAAAGTTTTTTGAAAGCTGTCAATCGCAACTGAAAAATATTAATTTTCCTGTAGAATTTACACACTGCGCAGATCACTGTTGTTATAATGAAGATCACAAGCGTATTTTAAAACAAATGTATAGCGATATTGTGCAAATACTTAGTAAGGCGGCGACAGACAGCTACGTTGGTCCTATCTTCAGGAAACATAGATATATGCCAGGGTGGAACAAACACGTCAGCGGTGCTCACAGAGAGGCTCGATTATGGTATCAAAACTGGTTATTGAGTGGGAAACAAAAAAGCGGACCTATTTACGATAACATGTGCCAAACGAGGCGACTTTTTAAATCTCGGGTAAAAATTTGTCAAGATAATGAAAAACAAATCAAGTTAGATATAATTGCGCAGCATCATTCGAATAAACAATTTGGTAAATTCTGGACAAAGACAAATAAATTCAACCCAAAATCGAGTCTACCTGTGAGTTTTGCGGGCGTGCATGTGCCTCGTGAAATAGCCGACATGTTTCAACGCCACTTTAAGGTGGAATCCCCTCTTGTAGGCTCGACTGACCTGACACAGGGTGCTGAGATCGTGGCAGGGGACGTTACTGTTCGATTTTGTGCCAAGGAAGTTGCCTCCGTAATTGATAAAATGGTGCGAGGTAAGTCCCCTGGTCATGATGGTCTCAGCATTGAGCATTTGAAATATGCTGGTTTCCATTTGTCTCGAGTACTTGCTATGTTTTTCAGCTTATGTGTAAGTCATTGTTACCTACCGGATGAACTTACACATGCCGTGGTTGTTCCGGTTATAAAAAACAAAACCAGGGATGTCTCAGACCTAGAAAACTACAGAACCATTTCGCTGGCTACTGTGATAGCAAAAGTTCTGGACAGTTTGCTTGACAAACACCTGGATAGGCACATAAAACTTCATGATGCTCAATTTGGATTTAGACCTGGCCTTTCTACTGGGAGTGCCATCTTGTGCCTCAAGCAGACTGTGCAGTATTATACAGCCAGGAATGACTATGCCTGTTATCTGGACTTGTCCAGGGCATTCGATTTGGTATCATATGATGTGTTGTGGCAAAAGATGAAAAATGAAACATATGTGCCACGTGATGTTATTGCAATGTTGAGATATTGGTACTCTAGTCAAAAAAATGTTGTGCGATGGGCAGGCTCACGCTCGGACGTGTATGGGTTGGAGTGTGGGGTGAGGCAGGGGGGGTTAACCTCTCCTCGTGTCTTTAACTTATACATGAACGAGCTGTTCGGACTGCCACGCCACTGCAATGCTTCAGCAATGTTTGCGGAGAAAAGCGTGGATGGTTTTCATGCCATCATGCGTTAGCGATGTGCGTCTCTTATGAAGCGCATGCGAGCCAGCTCGAACAGCCTTCTGAACGTGTTCGTGGGCCTCTGGGACTCGCCGATGTGGCAGCATTGGATGCGACTACACACTGCGGGTGGTCGCGTCCAGGGCTTGCCATAAACTGGTACTCCTGTGCGTTGCCACTTTGTGATTTCTATTTCTTTTTATTTCTTCCTGTGGCTTTGTCTTTGTATGTACTAACAATAGTTTTATAAGGTTTGTTGTGTTACTAACAGTATATGGACTACGTCTGAAATAAATGTCTTATTATTATTATTATTATAAGTAAAACAGTAATTTCTGTATTTTTTTCAACATTTTAGGTTCAGCAGTTTTGGAGATAAGGGGGGGAATGGTCAATTTTCGTCTATTTTCTTGAAATACTTCGAAACTATTTATTTTAAAATTACAAAAAAATATATTTGAGAGCCTCACAATAAACCCTTTAATTTGATTTGTCACACAATGCAGTTTGAAAAATTTTATTTTTTTATTTTCTATCATGACCCCAAAAGTGACCCCCATATACAGATTTCGTCTATTTACGTCACACCTCTGCGTTCGGGTCACAGAAATTGATATGTGTACGAAATTTCAACTTAACCGGTCTAGTAAATTCGGAGATAATAAAAGACTGTAATGGACGGACAGACACGGACACACGAGTGATCCTATAAGGGTTCCGTTTTTTTATTCGGACGTACGGAACCCTAAAAAAGGAGAGAAGAAAAAAACGAACAAAAAATAAGAAAAAGTATGAGAGAAGCAGACATGCGCGTTTCTTCTGTGGATATCGGTAGGTACCCGGAATCCAGAGACGGTTTGGTCACCTGCCGTGCATGTGACAGATGAGTCCACTGATCCTGTGCCGACGATATCCTACAAAGAGCATGGTGGGGTAATCATGAAGTAGCGGCCCCAGAGGAAATTTCAACTGCCAATTTTTGTGTATGTTGGTCTTACTGAGTGTAACGTACCTGTAAAATATTACTTTAAAATATGCATTGGTTTTCGAGAAAATTGAAAAAATATTATTGAAGAAAAAAAATTTATCGTTAATATGTACTTCTAAATATAACAATGCCCATATGTTGTAAAGAACTTAGAGAGATAACATATCATGATATTTTTTTTTTTAAATCTCGACATAATTGTTAATTTTTTTTTAATTTTTGGAAAATTAATTTCATGTTTTCTAAACATGATACACCAACGAAATTTTCACTGAAAAACACCCTTATCATAATCTTCAACATATATTTGGATCCAAATTTTTATGGGAGTGGAAGAGGTTTTTTTTTCTCGTATTACTTAATTTATTATTTATCCTACGGCCGTTACTTGGCAAAAATTCCCCGTCCGGCCGAACAATTAAGTCATCTATTCAAGAAAGAAAATATGATAGCAGTTATTGAAGAGGATAGTGATAACGAATAATTAATATTTTTTATTAATTTTATAGACTGAAAAAAAAAATAAAAAGCAATATTTTGTTCAGAATGCTATTTTGTTCGAATTATTTTACCCCTTCCACTCACATCCTTCAAAAACGAGCTGTTCGAGCAATTTACCAGCTAGGTGAAGAGTTTCTCTAAGAGATTTTTTTAAAGATATTGGTGTTCTCACGGTTGCATCACAATTCATTTTTGCCAGCATCTTATATATTAGACAAAATATACACTTATATACTAAAAACAGTGTATTCACAATGTTAACACAAGAAATAAGGACAAACTACGTGCTCCCTTTCACCGGCTTCATAAGGTTCGTAACTCATTTGTTGGGCTTGGGCTTTTATAACAAGCTACCCTCTTCTTTGCTAGAATTGCCTTTTAATGCGTTTAAAACTCAAGTGAAATCCACCCTTTGTTCAAAGGCATACTATTCCATCAACGACTACTTAAACGATAAGAATAGTTGGTCGCCCTGATTAACTCAAGACAATGTTTATGTTCTTTCTCCAGAATTAGCTTACTGATAGGTTATATGAGCTCATTATATAATTGTTTTTTATTTGACTGTATAAGTCAAATCAATTTTATTTTGTTTTAATTTATTATTGACTTGATTGCAATATGTGGTTAACTAGTGACCTCGACGATTGATCATATTATTTTTACATGAGCAACCGGCAGCAAGTTCGTCATGCTCCCTTAGATGTCACTGCTTGCGGTAGCGTCGGGGGTCGGGTTGCCTCCTTACCTCAAATATGGCGAGGGGGGTGATGGCTGATCTTTGCGTTATGCTCCTGAACGGGTGCTGCTTGTGGTAACTGGTCGTCTTGCTGACCATGGTTATATTATTGTTGTCATTAGTAATAACTTGTTTATTTAGTTTCCTTCGATGGTCCTAGTTTATCATTTGTAGACTATTCAGATATAGTGGTAAGGCTTAATCAATAAACCCTGTAACAATGTTATTATAATAACGACCGTGCGCCCGATGGCCCCATCGGCAAAATGACCAACTTAATTCTTGAGCAAACTTCCATGGGGACAGAATAAGGAGTTTAGGCTGTGCGTTGTATGTCAGAGAATTTAAAATTTTTAGTAAGCAGCCAAGCCTATGTGGCTGATGGGAAATCCTATCGGGCGCACGGTTGTTATTGTTACAGGGTTCTCGCAACGGTTAAAATGACAAACTACCATACAAACTTTAATTCCCTATTCAAACCCTTTAGGGGATCAGTTTTCAAAAACCCTTCCCTAGTGGTCACTTGTCATTATAAAAGGAACTCTTGTGCAAAATTTCATGATTTTGTGCGTTGTTTGTCATCGAATTATAGATTACATAACTTAACTATTTCACGTCGCCACGCCTGCCTGCCCACACTGCGTATGTACCTTTTCACGTTTCAATCCCGGCGAGTATCCCATTGCGGTATTATTCCCTTTCCAAATGAAAGTTCCTTTTGCCAAGATTTTCACATTTCTCCATTGTCACAGATTGGTTTTGTACCGATGCGATTTGAGCATTGACTAAAGTAAATATATGTCGTCGCAAGCGATATCAAGACGACAAAATAATCAAAATACTACTTCCGGTTGATCTCATAATATTGGTCAAACCGGAACTTAATTCTCATTGGTTGATCGGTTAGTACAGTGAACGCCGTGAGGTGGCGCTATAACTTTGCGCCATTTTCTACACGTGGACAGAGCAGATTGGAGAGCAGGCGGCATTCGACTGGCCATGGGGGTGACAGTGCCGTACTTGCTATTGAAATTTTTTTTTGTATGGAAACTAGCGTCATCTAGCGTACAGGACGTGTGAAATAACTTGCACAGATACATTAAAACTGTACTAGATGACGCTACTGAACCTAATGGTCATATTTTCTTAAATTTTCTTTTTATAATAAATAGAAAAAAAGGTCAATCAACATAAAAGTAATTGTTAAATGTATATATTTTTAAATTAAACCAAAAACTATTTTATTATGATTACAATTTTCCAGTCTATGCAATTTTGCAATGGCAGCACTGATGGCAAGTATTTGCAAACTGTCAAAAGATTTCAATTTTTTCTTTTCGAGTTCGTTGCGTTTTCTCTGATCCTCTGATTTTCTATTTTTCTACTGACCTTAGCGTGTTTTCCGGACTGATAGTGCTGTTTTTATTGTGATTTGGCTATTTCGTACGGACACTGGCTCATACTCCTCACCTGATCAACCCTTTTTGTTATGTATGTATGTAATATGAAGATTGCATATTATAACTGGAAAAAGTAGGCAATTCATTGATTTTGATGTTTGATAAATAAATAGATTAAACAATATTTACTTCTTTGTTTTTAGCTTTTATGGACTGTGTAATAAATCTACTAAGCCAGAAAACCACAATGGGATACCTAAATTACTTTGTAACATGTGGTTTTCTGTCTTAGTAGATTTTTTACACATTTTAAACCCTCTGAACAATTATTTATCGTTATAACTATAGATATATGTAGGTATGTACGTATGTATGAATAGCTATAATAATATAAGTATCTACGTATATACATGCCCACAAAGAAACTAGCGCCATCTAGCGGAGAGGGCGGGCAAATAAAACGGCTGATTTAACAGTGACGCATCTATTCCAGTTTATATATGTATTATCTATGCGACTGGCGGAGCGCACGCCGGACGGTTGAGAGCATACCATCGGAACTGTCATGTTTACCGTACAAACCCTTGTTTCTTACTACTCATTAAATGATTGTAATTACCGAATAAACGTGACTGTGATTTGTGCTTCAAAATACGTTTTACTGGTTTGCCCGAGTGCCCACCTTCCTCATGGAACCCGTACCAAGAAACTATGATGATGGCCCTGTTATCGCTACGCCCACGCTCGCGCTGTCATATATTAAATTACGGGTAATTTCTTACTCAAAATCAAAAGTCAAACTAGGCTGAGAATCAGCACTTTTCGAACGTCAAAATTACAAAAGACAGTCCCCCAAAACGCCCGCCCTTCACCACTTCCTAGTGCTTTCGCTGGGAAGAAGAAGTGGCAAACTGAAAACAAATAATGAGACGGAGCATCGCTGTCGGACGCGTTTGATCATAGTGAGCTACACTAGTCGCAAGTTTGTGCGGTGTCGCGGGCGCGGCAGCTAATTGTAAAAGTAAAACAGCAACTAACTCCAATAAACAAGTGGCAAGAAACTTAACTGAATAACACATTTGAGGGGTATTCTGTGAGCCGGGGACGGCGTAACTTCTGCAAAGTAATGCCGGTCCGGTCCGCCACCGGCCGCCGGCCGCCATCGCCGCGGCGCGTCGCAGCCGATCGCTCCCGTCCGCCACGGAACGACGACTTTTTTTTAGGTCAAACGTTTTAAAACTGAAGTTGCGCTATTAGACTTTTAAGTGGCTTAAAGTTAGTCTTTGTTTATGCGGAACCGCCGCCGCCGCTTGCCGCTCGGACTCGCGTCTTGGGATACATTTGTGATTGTTGCCAGAAGAAGTTAAATAAAAAGAAAAAATAAACTTTTATTGCTTTACTTAGTTCCAAGTTTCGAACATATTATTGACTACAATTGTATTCTTCTTTAGTGTCTTTCTTAAACAACCTTGGTTTCGTGACGGGAATATGCAAGGACATACATAATTAACAAAGTTACAGTTGAACCTCCCTCATTTTAACATAAAGTTGATGTTTGTTTGTGTGGAAATGGTGGTGTGTGTGTGTGTCAGTGTCGCGTGGTGAGCTGTCGATGCTGGGCCCGGCGATTGCGGAGGAGCCACCGCCACGTGTTCAGTACGCGACGCGCGCCGGGGTTCGCGTGCGCTGCGCCGCGCGCGGTCAGCCCACGCCGCTGGTGTCCTGGCTCGCTGACGACGGCACCGCGCTGCACGACCAGCTAGGCCTGCGGTACGTGCTACACGCGTCCTTCATATAAGTATATGACACTTGCTCATACACACGAGCGGCACGCGTCAACGGCAGAGCCAACTACGCGCCGCTCGAGTATGTGAGCTGACGACGTGCCGACGGCTTCACTTGCCTGCAGCTCGTGTGTATGAATACTAATGCTACTCATACTCGTGTCTGAGATACATTACAATCACTATCCATTTATGCACATTCATAGTAACAGTACTGCTTGTCAAAATAATTCCCACGTCTATTTGCTAACTGGCTTCAATTTGGCCGGACTGAACTAGGTAGGGACTATGTCGAAGCGTTTTATTTCTCTCTGGGCGATAATTACGTGATTATAGCGTGTGACGGTTGCAAGACGTCCACGACAAACCGGTCTCATTACTCGGCTCAAGCCAAGACCGCCTCTCCTTGTCTTTGTACTGAGGCTCAGTGACGCTCCTCAATGAATCTTTTAATTGTTCTCTCCGCTTTTCAAATTTGTTTTTATTTTTATCTCCAATATTGTTCCATTCTCTTCTACCCGGTTTAGTATTCAGTTCCAGTTGACCAAGACCTGTTTTTAATTTTGTTATTCAGACGAATACACAGTAATGGCACGCTAGAGATGTTGCCGTCGAGCGCGTACGAGGCGGTGGCGACGACGGTGCGGTGCCGCGCTGCCAACGTACACGGCGTGGCGCTGTCGCGGGACGTCACCCTCGTACCAGGTATTGTCGCACGAGCACACGTTGTGATGGTAGCTCGCTGTGTGCGGTGAGTGACGGTCGTGTTGTGCAGTGTCGGAGGTAGGCTGGGAGGCGGTGGCGCAGGCGGACGCGGCCGCGGTGGGCGGCGTGGCGGCCATCGCGTGCGCCGCCACGCGCGACACCGCACTCGTGCGCCCGGCGCTCTGGTACCGCGGTGACACCGTGCTGCACATCGACCCACCCTCGCCAGGTACGCACCACACGCGGCACTCTTTCTCAAACGGAGCAACCGACGAGAAACCTGTATGGGGAGCGTAATTGCCTAGGAGCATATTACACGAAGCTTACAAATGATTCATGTCTATAAACACTCGCACTTTTGAGAAGATAGATGTCTGACTGCCACTTTTGAGAGAGGAGCTTCCAAATGAAAGTCTCAATTCGTATGACCAGTAGTACTTTTTACAGAAATATGAATGTTGCAATCTAGCGCGGCGGGTGCTTGAGGAACATTTTGCTTTTAATAAAGGAGAGGAATTATCGACGCACATAAATCGTGGCGAGCGCTCTTGAAACGGAAAAACCGGCCACGTGCGAGTCGGATTCGCGCACGAAGGGTTCCGTACCATTATCTATAAAAACGGCAAAAAAATCATGTCTGTTGTATGGGAGCCCCTTCAAATATTTATTTTATTCTGTTTTTTAGTATTTGTTGTTGTAGCAGCAACAGAAATACATCATCTGTCAAAATTTCAACTGTCTAACTATCACGGTTCATGAGACACAGTATGGTGACAGAAGGACGAATGGACGGACGGACGAAAGGACAGCGGAGTCTTAGTAATAGGTTCCCGTTTTACCCTTTGGGTACGTAACCCTAAAAACGTCGCGGTGGAGAGCGGCGAGCGGCCGACGCAAATAAATCTGTCATCGCGTCGCCCGCGCACCACGCTCACCCGACACCTCTCCCTGCATCCCCCAGCTCCCCCACCAATTTACGGCACCCTTTCCGCTTTATTTAACATCTCTTTATTAATGAATGCCAACTACCTGGAATGGTTCGCATCACTGAAGGGAAATATCATAATTATTTATAAGTATTACATAAGGAATTATCATATGTAAGTAGGGATTACTTACCTCCCGACTGAGCAAATTGATATTTATTTTTAAGAATCTCCACCATGTGGCCGACACACAAGTGCTTAGACAAGTTTATCTAGCTCTCTGCCAGACAATTGCACAGTACTGTGTAGTTGTCTGGGGTGGGGGAGCAAAAACACATTTGTTAAAACTGGAACGTGCCCAAAGAGCGATCCTTAAAATAGGTTGGTCCCTTCCCTATCAGTTTCCTACCACCGAACTTTATAAAACCTGTAAGAACCTCTCTATTCGGAAATTGTTCATTCTAAAGTTAATTCTAACTGTCTACTTCCGCAATTCCTATAATCCCGAAAAGTTCGAAGCCTTCAGACGAAAGCATACAGTGTGTTCGTCCATTCTTGTCCATTCAAAGCTAGCTCAAAGATTCTTTTACTTCCTTGGTCCTTATGTATACAACAAAGTTAAAACAATCTTACATAATAAAATATGTACTCAATGGTTAAATATTGGGTTGGCACAAAAGTAATGAGACACTCCTCGATACGGCTCGCATTGTGAGGAGGTTCCTGTCTCTGGAGCCCTAACCACCGGTAGCTTGGATCCCGACACCGGTGGATCCCTATTTTTTTTTTACATTTTTAAATATTTTTAGGGTTCCGTACCTCGAAAGGAAAAAACGGAACCATTATAGGATCACTTTTTTGTCCGTCCGTCTGTCTGTCTGTCAAGATCTTTTTTCTCTGGAATGCGTGGAGGTATCAAACTGGAATTTATATAAAATACTCAAGTCTACTGTCCCTTAGAGCTGTGAAAAAATCAAACTTTTAAGCCAACGCAATTCAATTCAATTCAATTAATTTATAACAATTTTTACATCGTGTCTGAATTTCTATAACTAAATATATAAGAAACAATCCATATTTAAATCATTACAATTATCCAAATTACATTAAAATGAGAATAATAATAAATATAATATAAAATATAAAAATTAATATGTGCATCAAAATACATCAAAATAATATGTGCAAGGTCTTAAAATAACAGGTAGATCTGCATGTTCCACCATTATGGCGTACAAAAACAACATAGGTAAGTCAATTATTCATAAAATTCAATTAACTCAATTCAATAAGTTTTAAATTACATAATGTTGTTACTTCCGAATTTTGTATTTATTTATAACTCATCAATGGAATATAGACACTTATTTAACAAGAACTGTTTAAGCTTATTCTGAAACCCACTTGTATATACTAGACTTTTTATTTCTGTCGGCAGTTTACTAAATATTTTTAAAGACTTGTGGTAGGCGCTATGCTTTACTACGTTCAGGTGCGGCACTTGCTTCATCTGGAGATCTTTTCTTCTTGTACCTTTTTTGCCTTTCATCTGCAGTCTCATATTCAAAGATATATTTAGATAAGTGACTAAGTAGGACTAAAATGTACAAGCTTGGGACTATCAATATATTTAAGTCATTAAAATGTGGCTTGCATGATTCTTGCTGTTGAATCTAGCTATAGTTCTGACTGCTCGTTTCTGAATTACAAAAGCTTTTTGAGTATTGTAATCGTAACTTCCTCCCCAGAAAAGTATGCTGTATCTCAGTTTTGACTCTACTAATGCATAATAGACCAGTTTTAAATGTTTTGTGATTACCTCGTTACTTAGACTTCTTAGTACGTAACAGGCAGAGCTGATTGCTTTCTCTAGGTATGTTAGCTCTTGTTTCCAATTCAATTGGTTATCAATATAAACTCCCAGAAACTTAACCACTGGGACCACATTCAAAAGATACAGCCGTTTATGTCGCAAAGGGAATGGCCCAGTTTGTTAGGGTGCTCTGGCTTGACGTGGACAATAAGTATTATAATAAATAAGTTGCGTTTTTAATATTTCGTTCCTAGTAGAAACGAAATATTATAATAAAGTTGCAGGAAATTTGAAAAATGTACCATATTTAGCATGTGCAATATTGTGATCTTGTCGCTAAGAAATGTCTAATAACAGTATGTATTTTCCAAATTAATAATAAAAATAGTAAAAATGAGTGTTTCTTTTCAATTATAAATTATTCTCCTTATATATCTGTGCAACAGTTACATTTTAGGGGAATATTAGTGGATAAAATAAAACAAGCAGCTATTATTTCTTATAATGGTTTTAATCTGAATCTGAAAAACAATGGCCTTGTTTATCTGGTGCTCATGAATAATCCGGTATGTTAATGGTTTCTGTTGATGCTGCTGCTGGCACATTAACAGCTACTGGAGCAAGAACGGGAACTCTGTCAGCTCACTGCCAACACGGATGGCAGATGCATTCTGATCCATGAACCTAAACAAAATAATTCTAAGTTAGTGGCATTTCAATCTATAAATGACTTCTTTCTATACACATAATTAAGTTAATTTCAAATAAAATATCCTATCCATCATCAGCTTATCCTTTTCCAACTATGCTGGGGTCGGCTTCCAGTCTAACTGGATGCAGCTGAATACCAGTATCTTACATGGAGCAACTACATATCAGACCTCCACAACCCAGCTAATGGGTAATACAGTACCCCTTGGTGGGCTGGTTGTCAGACTTTCGGGTTTCTGATGACCCGTAATGACTGTCAAAGATACACAAATTACAGCCACAACCAATGGCTTAACATGCTTTCCAAGACACAGAGTGGTCTTGGTATGTATAGGCAGTCACCCATCTACGGACCAACCGCGGCAAGCGCAGCTAAACCTGTTCGATCGACCCATGCGGCTGTTATTACTTAGCCACAAGCCCTAAATAATATAACCTGTCCATTATACATAAAAGTTAATCTGTGCTCACCTGCCGTGGTGCTATCCACTCACTAATCACATTTCTTATGTGCATTTCTCTTTCTGTATTTGTATGAAGAACATGGGATCTGGTACATAATACAAAACAATGACAGTTGACAAACAGTTGTCGACGATGACCACTACGTGTGCTTTGTTCATTTTCTTTGTCCAATGAGTAATTAAATGCCAACATCCAGCATGAATGACAGACCAAGCTACGGGCTGCTACCTGTAAAAAAGACAAATATTTATAAATGCAGTTTGTTACAACAGACATAATGCTATCTCAAAAACATTCAGAAACAGAAATTATATTAAACAAGACAACCGAGCTTATTTCAGATGCTTCTCAAGTCAATCAATGTCGGCCTTTCTAGTATGTGCTATTTTTTAATATAAGTACCTACTGAAATAGTAATAGAGCTTGTGAAAACCTATTTGTATTAGACATGTTTTGTAAGTTTTGAAAATAGACTTACGATTTGAGAAGCAGTCCATTGTCGAATAGTTGATTGTATTTCAACGAGCTCTAGAGTACGTCTTCTTCGATGCGTAACATCGATGCCACAACTAAGACATCGCAGTTCTTCTTCATAATCTTCATTCCCATGCGAGGAAACAAGACGATGCGCAGGAGTGTCCGAGTTCGTGCCAAGGTTGTCGTTTACAGCAGGTTCAATGTCCAAAATAATGCCAGAGTCAACGTTAGAAACAGATTCAGTGTCCAAAAGTAAGGCAGGGTTAAGGTGCGGTATCGGAGTCCATTATAACAAAAACAAACGCCCGAACAAAAAACAACACAAGACAACATTCACAACACCGCATGAAACGCATGTAACGAAAAGAGTGATGAATATGAATGTAGATGGATGGAGAGGGAGAGGAAGGCCAAAGAAAAGATGGATGGATGGTGTGAGGAATGATATGAAAGAGAAAGGAGTAACTGATGCCATGACGTCTAACAGGGAAGAATGGAAGAAGAAAACGTGTTGCGCCGACCCCAAATAAAATGGGACAAGGGCAGGAAGAAGAAGAAGACAACATTCTGTTACATATGAGATTTTGTCCCTCTAGTGTGAAAGGATCAAAAGCCCAAATGTAAGGTGGGTTGGTATTAAAAATAAAATAAACAACAAACGGTCAACAAATATTTTAATTTGAAGTTTTACAAAACCTTAATTAGTTTATGGCCAGCCAGCTTTAACCTCAGCGGTATTACTAATGGTCGTGGGGGGTTGGAGATACGCCGGTACTGTTCCTTATACAATATGGAATTTAAAAGTTGCGTATAATATCAAAATAATAGGTGATAATATCAAGGCAAAACCTTCCAGTGTTATTGGTTTAATATTATTCTAAATGGGCGCCAGGGACTTGGAAGAGTCCCGGATCCCGGAGCCGACGAAGATGTTCGATTCTATTCCAGTTAAGCGTAGGTGTCGAATCCGGGGTCCTTTATTTCAATTGAGTTGAAGATCGGCTTCCAATTTTGAAACCCGAACACGTAATAAAGCGGTTCATATAGGAACCGTAGGTAAATGTAATAAACAGTTAAAGTTTATAAGTAATAAAAAAAGTGTAGAAGTAAAAACAAAAAAACCGTCACGCCTGCGCTATCGCTAAACGGACGCTGCCAACCGCACTGCCGTCTCCTCAGGAGGCTATGTGCTGACTCGAGGAACGGGTCTCGCGTCCAGGCCCCAGATGCTCCTCTGGATACTGGCGACGAGACGAATCTCTCGAGGTGCCTCTCCTGGAATTGACAATACGGAGACCCTATGATATAACGGGAAACTAATTTACTTTCCTTCCGGAGGAATAGAAGTGACCGAGCTAGGAAATCTAAAGGCTAAAACACTAGCCCGCTAACAGGGCCTTTTACAAATACCCTACAATGAGCTACGACCTCTAATTGCCTTTCCCTACGTGGTGGGACAACAAGGAGTAGGGCCACCCACGTGGCGTCTATCAACTGAACTATAAGGTAATACCGTGGTCAACACTGAGGAATTTTCTACGGCATATTTATGATAAAAAGTCAGCGGGTCTAATACTCACGGTTGTTTGAGGTGGAACAAACTTGATGGCAAAATCCGATGTGTCGTCTGAACTCAGATCCGACTATGCGCTATTTGGAATCCTGTAATAAATATCCAGGGATCACTACAATATTCCTTTAACGACCGGGGAAGGGGTCACCGATCACTTCCCAACACTAATAAATCAAAATTCTTACCTTTGAAAACGGTAAATAAAATATGTCGGTCAACGCTCCAGCGTATTTCGTGCGAATGGACGCCTTGACCCCTAGTTCATCCTGTCAAGGTTAACAAGCCGGAAGCAGACGGAGCAGCTAGAAAATCTCCCCTGCTTCAGGTAAAACTTGAAGGATTTCGGTAGATGGTAATGTTACAACAAAACATTTAATTCTTGTAAATCATTGACAACTGTCCAAGATGACGTTTAACTCCTGAAACACTAAGAATTTTCACGATCCAGGCTAACAAACTCATTAATTCTTATTTCCAAGACTATAGTAATGTTGTCTTGAGTGGGTAATATTCCCATTTATTTTAAGCAAATCGAGAATGCAGCTCCAGCAACATTATGTCAAACAAAATCATAGACGTTACCCATAGACTAAAGGTGCATCGAGTAAAAGCGAAAGTTCTGGAATAATGTTTATAATGAAAAAATAATTTCACTTCCGTTTACTGTTATTAGACCATTAAGAATTTTAACCAGAAGCTGAAAATTATTAAGGATTGGTCTATAAGATATTGTTTCGATGTTTACCATTCAATTTGGTAAAATGAACTAATATCGATTACCACTACAACTGCGAACTAGTAACCACTAGAGGTCGCCTCTAGCTGTCAGAAACTGACGTTTAACGAATGACGTTTGGAGTGTCAACAATAACTAACCTAATCACAATATCCTGTATCTAATTTATTGTGTAAACTGGTTAAAGAGGTTTCAGCAAAGTGATTCATCGTCAGAAAGTGTTCCTATAAAAGTTCAGTGATGAAATACAATCGACGGATTGAATCCTTCTATCAATTGCAAGCTAAAGTTAATGCACAAGCTGCAATGAAACACTTTACTTGGAAACACCACAATTTACAACGTATGCTTCCAGGTAAATGTTACTTAATTCCCAGTGGTAGGTACAAAAAAAACAACGTAACAATTCACAACACCAAAGAAAGAAGCAAAGCGAATAGTTTTTTTTCGTTGACCTCGTTGTTGACAGATGATGCAGTTGGTGCTGCCAAGTAATAAAAAATATGTTTAACAAAAATCGATGTAAGGATTTGATAATCGAGTCTATAATCAGATGTAAATTGATTTACATAGAAAAATATAAATATTTTAATTGTTTTCTTCTAATCACAGACAAATAAGAATAAAAAATGGCCCAAATCACTTATGTAGTAAAGGTGCTCAAGAAAGAACCACATTTTTTACTCAAATACTAGGGATCGATTTTTTATCGAATAAAATCTGAAATCTCATAACTTTTTTACGTGGTAACCCAGAACATAACCCACCGAGAGCCTGCAACCAAAAAATGGCGTTGCTTTGTGCGTGCAGTCGGCGTGAATACTTTTAATACAAGTTTTTTTACAGAAGACTTTCCTGCGACGACATTTGCAAAAATATTTATTTTAGAATTAATTATATTTATTTGATGAAATACTTTTTACTGAACAGCTTGTCCACGTTAAGCCGAGAATGGCCATACCCTTTCCGCAAATTTTCGACACTCGCAAGGGAATCAAAACATACAGGATACTTCCCGTGAACTCAGAATCTTGAAATTTGGTACGAAGCAATTCCTTATAGCAGCAATAAAGGAAAAATTACGAAAACCGTAAATTATTAGTTACATCATATAATAAAAATATTTTTAATAATTTTACACTTACTACCCCTTTCCTCATGAGCACGTAGAGGTATTAAATTTAAATTCATATTAAATACTTAAAGTCTTTAATACCTTTAAGCTGTAACAAAATCAAACTTCTATGTCAACGCAATCAAAAGAAACAGCAATTTAAGCCGCATATTTTCAAACTCGCAACTACTCGCAAGGGAATCAGATCTGTGAAAATAAAACATTTTTTTAAGTCAACGCAAAAACGCAAAGGTACAACCATTTATACCGCATATTTTGAAACTCGCAAATACTCGCATGGGAATCAAAACCTAAATTTAAATTGTGATTATAAACATAATTGTAGTTCCTAAAACGATAAAGAGACCTTTGTCTTTAATATATGTTCCTATATTGCTTTCCATATTGTTATGTTATGGATTTCATTTTGCAATAAAAATACCATAACTATGACTAGATTGTCGTGATGGGTGAACTTTTACTTATATACCTACAGGCTTGTACGGAGCACTCGGTGCGTGAGTCCGACTCGCACTTGGCCGGTTTTTTTACTCTTTTTTTATATGTTAAATAATATTTGAAAATATAACAAAATAAGATGACAAAATAAATAAATGACATATTAATAATAAATCATTTCTTATGGACCAAACATTTTATAAATCATAAACCCACCAAACTGCTTAAGGCTGAGGCTACATTAGGCCGCGACGCGACCTGCGACACATGAGCGATTAAAACAAGTAAATGAATGCTCACGTGTATGGCTACACTGTACATCAAATATTACTAGCGATCTTTGATGTCTTTATGCGATAAGAACAACATAACTGTAATCACGGCATCGGCTACATCAACATATCAGCGAAACTGAAGCGAATTTACTAGAAAATTTCTCACTTGCACTAGTTCAATAGTGCTACTAAATATGCGTGTGGCTACATTATGCGTATAGTAAACCGTGATGGATGGTTTGATCGAATTCTAAGAAAACGACGGATTCAAATTGAGTCTTTGTTATGATAGCGGATACATTAGACACGGAGTCGCCGCATGAATCCCTCTTGCTAATTCGTTATGAAGCATGTGTACTGTAGCCACGTCATCGCCGAACATACGATTTTCGCTTATAATGTAGCCATACCATGTTTATCTCGTTTCGCTCTTCCAGTCGCATCGCAAATCGCTGCCTACTGTAGCCCCAGCATAACAGTTTGTCGTTGGGATTAGCGCTCGTCCCGTTTTATTTATTTTGTTCAAATAGTACAACCTAAAATGTAAAATCTAATACATGTACCCTAATATTATAAAGAGGAAAGATTTGTATCTTTGTTTGTATGTATGTTTGTAACGAATAAACTCAAAAACTACTAGACCGATTTCAAAAAAAAAATGCACATTTAAAATGCTACACTATCCCTGAGTACCATAGGCTATATTTATTACTAGAAAAATGTAGGGGTCCCTACTAAAACTTCAATAATGTATATGCAAGGTATATAAAAAAAAAAATGCCATAAAATGTCTTTCATCGCATGAGCTGCGGAAACTATTGATGATAGATCAAAAAATGTTCTACAATATTAAGGAGCATACCGATATCTATTATACAAAAAACATATAGATATATACATAGCTGTTACTTAAAGCGAAACTTAGGCGGGTGAAGCTAGTTAGTTTATAATGATATAATCGGTCAGCAAGTATTGTGGCAGCGCGAGCCGCCGCCGACACACGCGCCGGTCGGCGGGCCGCGCCGTCACAACCATTCACAGTAACAAACATTTAGCCGTCGCACCTCAGGTGCGCACTACTTTCTGACTTATAGACACTAACTCAGTATTACCCATGAGTACAACATTAATGATTTAGAATATTCTAGGTACTTGTGATGTGGGGGTATATAAAGCCACCCTCGCGATCGGTTTAGTCAGTTTGAAGAAAAATGGATGAGCGACAAGTTCGAACACTATATTTATACAAGTACTTGTTAGGCCACAGTGCGCGGGCTGCGGCTGACAATATCAAAACTGCATTGGACGCTGAAAGTACCAGCCATGCGACGGCGTCCCGATGGTTTGACCGTTTTAAATCAGGAGACAGGAGCCTTGAAAGTCAGCCACGCTCAGGACGACCACCCACAGTGAATGATGACGATTTTCGACGCGAACTGCAGTAGAATCCGGATGCTACTACTCGTGAATTAGCGGAAGCACTTAACTTAACTTTAGCTGCAGTCACCACACCATAGAATACCATCTGCATGAGCTTGGGTATCGGAAAGTTTTGGCTCGTTGGGTACCGCACATCCTTACAGACGCCAGTCGTGCAGTCCGTCAATCACTTTTGCTACGACCCCGACGTAAAGAGTTTTTGTCTGATCTGGTTACTGGAGATGAATCATGGATTCATTACGAGAACGATACACGTCTTGCTTTTTGGCTGCCTCGAGAATAAACGCCACCAACTCAACCGAAGCTGAGTCAAAAGAACCGCTTAAAAGTTCTGCTTTGTTGTTTCTGGGATGCGCAAGGAAAGCTGTTTTATGAACTATTACATAATGAAACTACAAACGCTGACAAATATTCAACCCAGCTCACCAAACTATCTTCTCTATTCATAAATATCAAGAAAAAACGACGAAGACGAGTCAATGCAGTTTTACTACACGATAACGCTCGACCTCACGTCGCATCTGCCGTTCGCCAACAGTTGGAGAGTTGGAGAACTTGGGCTGGGAGACGATACCCCACCCTCCTTATTCCTCAGACCAAACCCCATCAGACTATAATTGGTTTAGAGCCCTGAAACAACATTTGCGGGGTAAACAATTGAATAATTTCTCAGATGTAGAGGCGGAGTTGAACAACTTCTTCGAGGCACAGCCATCAGAGTTCTGGGGGAAAGGCATCCAAACTTTGCCGGATCGTTGGCAAGAAGTCTTAGATGCTAATGGTGCTTACATCATTGACTAAGCTTTTTGTATTGTAATAATAATTTTAAAAAAGTAAACCAAGTGTCTCATTAATTTTGTGCCAACCTGATATAAATGCAAATCTACTGTAAGTAACTGGTTGCTGGATACGGACTATGAAAGTACAGAAAGTATCATCTAAACCATTAAATAATTTTGAAAGTACTTCCCACTCATATTTACTAATAAGCCCAAACTCTGATATAGGACTTACATGCGCACTTGACACCCTCACACAATCACACACTACACACTCACACAATCCTACAATAACATCACCTTACAATTACACTTCACAAATATAACCTTTATTATAGCTTTACCTCTCTATCTAAAGTGCATGCTAGTAGTGATATGTATAAACTGAATCTAGATGCCGGTAAATATGATAAATGTTTAAGGTGATATGTAAAAAATTAATCATCGCTCGAGGGGTGTGGCTTAACCGAAGACGCGGGGAGCGCCCCCGCTTGAATACATTGAAGCCGGATCCACACCTATACACACGTTTGTATAAGGTTGATAAAAAAGTTTTGTTGCAAAAATTTCAACGATGTTTTTTTAAGTATTGACACAATGTGACATCGAGCTATGTAAAGGGTATTCTAGAATTTTTTCTACTCGTCCGCGTGACAGGGTATAAAAGAGCGAGCTTGCGTTCTAATGGACAGAATTGGCTACGATCTCGCAGGTGCAACTTCGGGCGATCATGTTTTATGTGTGGCGGCGCGGCACGAACGCAAGCACAACTGCTAAAAATATACAGGATGCATTCGGGGAGGACAAAGTTTCTCATCGAACAGTCCAGCGTTGGTTCAATCGTTTTAAATCTGGAGACACAAGTTTTGAAGATAAGGAACGTTCCGGATGACCCTTGAGCATCGACGACGACGCATTACTCTGCTGCATCAAAGCAAATCCGGAAGCAAGTACGCACGAGCTAGCCAGAGAACTTGGCTGCACCCAAGCATCAATAGTAAATCACTTACTCAACTTGGGATACAGGACAGTTCTAGCTCAATGGATACCACACCGTCTCACCGACGTTAATAAGAACTGCCGCGTGACCATCTGTCAGTCTCTGGATCTTGTATGATAACAGAAAGCGTCTAGGCTATTGGCTTCCAGTCGGAGAAAAACCGCCACAGCATCCGATTGATCCTCACCCACAAAACATTTTGTTGTGCTGTTTCTGGGACGCAAAGGGAATGCTGTTTCACAATTTTCTCCCTGCAGGCACACGATCTCCTCTACACAATACATTGAAAATCTCCAGGAATTAGCAAATAAGAGAAAAACTGCCAAGACGCGCAACTGTCTACCTTCTCCACGACAACGCGAGCCCCCATGTCGCAAAGGCAACCCACAAAACAATCACCGAACTTCACTGGAATACCGTTTCTCATCCACCATAATCTCCCGACATGGCGCCGTCTGACTACCATTTGTTGAAACATTTAAAGGCATATTTGAGAAACAAAACTTTCAAGAACGTCGACGGTCTCAAGAAGGATGTGTTCATATTCTTCGAGTCACAGCCGCCGTAGTTTTGGGCAAAAGGAATAAACGACTTGCCTGCTAGATGGTCCAGTGTCATAGAATTAGATGGCGAATATATTGTTGATTAGAAATTTTGTGTATAAGAATATATGAATAAATTAATTCTACTGAAATTATTGCGACAAAACTTTTTTATCAACCTTATATTTGTGACGGCTTGTTGAGGTTTGGCAAGCGTGTGGATCCGGCTTAACATAACATTCTACGAGTACAATACTATTGCGTAATTTAGAACTTTATGGAAAAACATTATGAAATAAAAGTTGTTGAATTTTTTTTTGTCATAACTTTTGCACCAACTCGATATTTTCTTTGTTTGTATCCTTGCTCCTATTTTTATGAATTACATATTTGAGATAAAAAATATAATCACGATTGCGGGAGGAACGACACAGGTCCGTTACTGACAAAGCCCGCAGGCGATCTGGGCGGGCATAAGAAAGTGACAGAGTCAATTACTTCCACATGCGAAAAAAGAGATTGCAACAATGCGCTGGAACCAAAATAAAACAACGTAAGCGCCAAACCAAATAAAAATTGTTTAAAAATAAATTAAGCTTTGTATCAAAAATTTGTTCAGCCAGAGTTTTCAATTACCTATTACGCATATTTTGAATGCAATTTTACAATGAAATTAATTAGGATTTTAGAATTACAGAAGAAAATATAAAAAAGTATTTTTTCGGAATTAAATTCTATCGAGGAAATTTGAAGCAATTGCGTTTTCCTTCAGTCAGAGTCTTAATCAAATAGTCAATAAACATATAACTAAAAATCAAATCCAAACATGCTGTAATAGTGAAATAAATGGATTCGAAAACACACCCAATTTATTTTGATATCGCCTTAAAGGGGTGTGACCCTGGAGATATGTCATACAGTTCCCGAATCTATTATAGTTCAGACTCCAGCTCTCATAAAGGTTCTAGCATTAGGCAAAATTGTATATACATACTACTGTAACAATACAGTGTTAAAAAAATTGCAAAATAGCTTAAAAGAGTGCATAAGCATAATCGGCCTATAATGTTCCCACTGCTGGGACACAGGCCTCTACTCTTCGAGAAGGTGGGCTGCACTAACTACCACGCGGGTCCCGCGCGGGTTGGTAGATATCACAATATGGCTTCGAATTTTTGGTTCACCGTTTTGAAAGCAGCGGTGATGAAATGAAGGTAAGTAAAGCGCCTGCCTGGTTTCGAACCCACAACCTACATCTAGTAAGTCGGGGCAGTTGCCTCTGGGCCACCACTCACTGTTCTCTAAACGGGGGTGAAATTTACGCAAAATAGCAACAGCAAGACTGAGACAAGCGGTTGGGTTGCGGTAAACGCGCGGGAGAAGGGATCAAGCGTTAAGTAGAGTATTGCAAATAATGTTAACCTGGCCGCAGCCTGTGTCGCAGAATGTAGTTGGGTGTGAACAGTGAGTGACGTGTGCTGCACGATGTGATGACAGAGTCACGCTACCTGGTGGCGGGCGGCACGCTGCTGATCCTAGGCGTGGGCGCGAGTGACGCCGGCGCCTACAGCTGCCTGGCGCGCCACGCGCTCACCGCCGCCACCAAGCGCGCGCGCCCAGCCAAGCTCACCGTCACCGGTCAGTATCCGCTCTGTGCTTTTGTGTGTGTGTATGTGTGTCGCTAACGTGCGCGTGTGTACAGCGGCGTCGTCGTCGACGGCACCACGGCTGGTGGCAGCGGGCGGCGAGCTCAGCGTGGCGGCCGGACAGTCCGTGTGCCTGCCCTGCGTCGCGTCCGACCACCCCGCGCCGCAGTACACGTAACTAATATCCTCACTCACTCAATTCACTGGCATGCGACTTTCAGCTAAAATATCGATACATTTTATGATCTTTGCACAAAGAGGTTTTTATATTAGGAGCCATCTAATTTACTACATTATTACATTATATACCTAATTTGAATAATTTCACAAAAACAACTGCTACTCGTAAGTAATACCCCCAATCAATCACCAATATAAATGCCTGGGCTAGGCAAGTAGTTAAACGTTTGCGATCGAAGTCAGCCTAGCCGTTTGATTGTATGGCTGAATATCCTTCAGGCCGCTAGTTGAACGGCGTTTAGTTAAAAGGCTAGACAGTTAACTGAAAGGCTAATTAAGCTAGTTGGCGGTGACTGACACGTGGTGGTCACATTTTTTTTAAAATATAAATGTAGACAATTTTCTTTAAAAATTAATAAGTACCTAATAAGTCAGTGTGTGAGTTAAATGAATTACAGAATGTACATAAATCAAGGTCAAAAAAATAATACATTTTACAATTAAATTAGCAACCAGTTTGATTATTTTCTAGACTCTATTTACAGAGTGTACTTTTAATATGAATTTTTAATTTTCATTCGATTAATTGCAATATACCTATCACAAGGTATTTGTTGAAGCATTTAATACAGTACCCCTAATACATGACCATTCACAGTTTCGGGTAGCTTGATGTGCTCATCAAGCTGCCCAAAACTGTCAAAATTTTCCAATCAACCTTGAACCTAATGATTTAGCGATAAAGTTGAAAATCTTTTAAAGAAATTGACAGATTTTAGTAGCTTGATGTGCTGGTGTCTGTACCTTATCTAATCTGAAAACTGGGTAACCTATTTTATCTTAATTTCTAGTATTAAAATTATGTCCATCGCGTATTTTATTAAAAAGATGTAGATTTTTTCATAGACATAGACATACATAATCTACATCTACAATAATCTACAATCTACAATAATATTATAAAGAGGAAAGATTTGTATTTTTGTATGTGTGTTTGTAACGAATAAACTCAAAAACTACAGAACCGATTTCAAAATTTATTTCACCATTAGAATGTTACACTATCTCTGAGCTATATTTATTACTAGAAAAAAATTAGGGCCTACTAAAAACAAACTTCACTATTGTAACCCAAGATGTAAAAAAATTAGCCATAAAAGGTCCTCGCATGCGCTGCGGACACTATTGATGATAGAACAAAAAAATGTTGTACAATATTAAAGAACATATCAATATCTACAAAAAACTTTACAATGCCATACGTGCAACTGTTGTAGTTATGTCACTATAACTACTTTTGTACATTTTAAAAGTTGATAGAAATGACGATCAAAATCAGACCATGTTATCCATACCTTTGTATTAGTCCTTATCCAAATAAATCATTTCGTATCCAAGACTGTTTCAATACCTGTAGATTGCTTTTTGAATTATTCAAATCGGTCATTCCATTCAAAAGATATTACGAATTTAAAAATGTCAATCTAAACAAAAGTGGCCGGTGTGGCCCCACGCAGAACTATACAACGTGTAACGTTAAATGCGCAAAACCTCAGACACTCCAACTGATTTTTAATTCAATTGACCTATTTCAGAGAGAAAATAAGTCATTAAAAAATTGTAAAGGTTTTATGTGCTGTTTTAGATTTACTGGCCATTCTGATCGTTTCTTGCATCTGCGACGACGCTTTATCCAGGGAGGAGTCGTTACCGGGCCGCTGCGCCGCGCTGACATTGGGTTGCTTGACCTATTAATAAATAGACACGGCAACGTTTTTAATGAGTTTTTTTGAAAAATGTGACCTATATTAAAAAGTGGTTCAATTAATTCTGCTCTTTATTCTGATCAAACTATTTTCAGGTTTTGCGCATTTAACGTTATACCTTGTATAATATTTTAATTTGTTACTTCTGCATGCAAAAACTAATGAACCGATTGCGATGAAACTTGATAGGTAGATAGCTGTTACTTAAAACTCTTACTTTTTATCCCGATATTCCCACGGAATCGAAACTTACGCGGGTGAAACCGCCAGGTGCAGCTAGTATTGTCATAAATGAATTGGCAAGACCCTTTTAAATAGTTCTCTGAGAGATTCACAGTGACGTAAATTACAAATGGTTAGGCAAGGTTGTCTTTAAAAGATCGCTCTTAGCGATAAGACCGCCCATTGTGTCACCCTTTGTAAAATTTCTATATTTATGTCTGTAATTTATATGGTGTACATAAAATAATAATAATAATAGTTTCATTTATTTCAGGTCTGTGACCCATATAAAACAAAAATAGATAAAAATACAAATACAATTAATACTAAACACATAAATTATTGCTCGGCTAGCCAAATCCAAATGGTCAGAATTACATCACAAAGATTATTTCATTAAATTAAGTAGTCAAAAGTCAAATACACAATCGATAAAGAATAAATTAATAGATATCTAATTATACTGTCATAATATTACAAAAAAAAAATCTAATTACATAATGAGCAATTACAAAACGATTAAATGTCAAATAAGGATAAATTTCAAAAAAGGATAATAGCTATTAGACCTTAGCAACATGCCGGTTACAACAGTGCCTCATATAGGGACAATCAAATCTTCCCGCAATCATTGCCAGGACAGCGTTGGAGCTGGCCCGCACGCTGCGCACCAACGACGCGCACCGCTTGCGCATGGTGGCGTGGACACAGTCGGTGTGCGCTTCCGCAAACATGCCCGAGGCACTGCAGAGACGGGGCAGCCCCAACACTGCCCTGAACGCATTGTTATACTGGACACGGAGGGCACTGTAGCTAGTTTGTGTGTAGCGAGCCCACAGGCTGCACGTGTATAAAGAGGTGCAGTACGCCTTGAAAAGGATGATTTTAACTGGATTAGAACAACGTGCAAACCTGCGGGCGAGCATGTCTGCTCTTTTCGACAAAACCCTCCGCTCCCGTTTGATGTCAGCAT